>VACF01002555.1:0-127435 GCA_006891605.1 Pleurozium schreberi | reverse complement strand
GGAAAATATATAGATGTAGGACTTTCAAGATTGATTACATGGTCATGGAATTCATCCTTAGAAATTAACCCATCTAAGGTAGAAGGTCTACACATCATTGAAGCTTTAAAAATGTCTTATAATGGAAAGGTATATTTTGCTTTCTCATTGCACTAGTAATGTACAAATAATGTCCATTTGAAGAGGTGGACGCTAATATGAACCACTATGTTACAACTTCAAAATTTCATAACTTATTCCACAAAGATTAAAAAAATATGAACAACTTGAGTTAAATGCCAATTTCAATTGTTTTTCAAGGGAATTTTACTAAAAAAATTATCTCAAGTAGTCTAACCTCTCCAAATTAATTTTCAACTCTAGAAAGGATGGTTCATTGACCTCCTTCCTTAAGGTAGAACAACCCCTTTTTGTTTGTTACTTAACTTTGTCATTCTACTTTGGGCCCCAATTTTGTCTAAAAAATTCATTCGAATCCGTTCATTTTCTAACAAAATCATTACATTCCTGCCAACAAATGATAATGTGTCAATCCTTTGATTGTAAACACTCAAGTACCATTAGATACATACAAGAACAATTGCAGGTTGATTATAGGATGTTTATAACCTCACCCAACAAACAGTTTTGTAATTTTGGGGTAGCGCACTTGAGAAATTATAAAAGAATTACAATTTTAATCGGAAAATTATAATTCCACTTGGGTTTAATTCGTGAAACAAGTACACACTTCTGAAAAATATTTGCCCCTCTTGGAGTCGACCCCAAGATATTCATATTTTGCTAGTTTGCATGGTAATAGGCTTGTCTACCTTGTACCCAACAAACCCAACAATCCCCACTTTCATCTTCCTCTCGCTCATCCCTTTCTCATTCGCACCTTCGCCGGAGATTCAAGCCATTCCTCCCTTTGTCGGCGCTGGTTTTAGCATTCTGGGTTATTTCGAGTTCGCTTGCGCCAGATCGGTCGAGGTCGTTGGATTAGGGATTTGAGGGGCTGGATTCTAGGGTAGCGGGAGGAGTTTGTTCGCTGGGGTTTCCAGTTTCGAGTTTTCTGCGTTTTGGGTTTCCAAGTTGGGGTTTGCGTTTGGGAGGGTCGGGTGGTTTTTTGTGATGGTGGATGCGAGTGCGGAGAGAGCGTTTGGGGTGTGGTGAAGTTTGAAGAATGGAAGTGGGGTTTGTGCGGCTTGTAGGGTTTGTAGTGTGGCGGAGGTCATGAGTTCTTCTCCGTTGTCAGTGCGGAATGGGCGCATGAGAGGCGAGGAAGCTCCTTGTTGGGGGTTCTGTTTTGATGGATCAGCTGGTGGATATGGGGTTTCCCCAGGACTTGGCAGCTAAGGTATAGTGTATACCAAGGATAGGGTGTGTTTGGAACACACTTGTTTTGTCTGTTCGGTTCCTCTTTGTTGGGGTTTTGGCTTTGTGGGGTGAGGTGGGGTGAGGTGGGGTGGGATGACAATCTCTCGTTTGGTATGGGCTAATTTGGCGGAATCTCGGGTTGCACCTGGCTAAGCAGTTGATTTGCCATTGTGTGTTGAGCTTAATCTCTCTGTTCCTTGGCTAATGTTGAGGGGTACTATTTGCTCCACTTTGAGCATTTGAATTGCCTTTGTGTTTTGGCGTTATTGTCTCTGTTCCTTAGTCAAAGTAGAGGATACAATTTGCAACAGTTTAAGCATTTGAATTGCCATTGTGTTTTGACGTTATTGTCTCTGTTCTGTGGTTAAGGTAGAGGATACTATTTTGCTCCACTTTAAGCATTTTATTTGCCATTGTGTGTTGACCTCTTTCTCTTTGTTCTTTGGCTAAGGTAGAGGATACTAGTTGCGCTACTTTAAGCAGTTTTAACATGTGGAGGAGTACGTTTTTAGGGAGATTTTTAGTGCAGTAGAGAGATTCTTGGGGAAAAGAGCCRTACGAGTTTTAGTTTAGGGCGATTTGTAGAGCAACAGTGAKATTTTTGGGTACGTGAACCAAATCTGTTGGGATCAATTTTTTTTTTATCACTGTGTAAGAGCTTCTCCTGGGAGGGTGTAGATCACCGTGACTCTGTAAGTGACCGTAGAGAAACCCTATTTCCATTTAAGGAAAGATTAGTGGCTATAGAGGCTCGACTAAGTGATGCATCGTATGGATTACACCACTTGCTACTCGTAAGTCCAACCAAGTGTGTGAATAGATGAGGTSTTGTTGGTCTATGTAGGGCACGGGATCAGGTGCCTAATGGTTTTAGTATCCTCTACCTTAACGGCGTGCAGGCATTGGCAGCAACAGGAGGAAAGTCTACACTGACTGCAACGGAGTGGATTCTTGGTCAGATGGAGTCTCGAAATTCGTCCATGACGAAACATCCACAGGTAAGCATCCTAGTGGATTCCTTGTTTGTCTATTCTACCTTCAAGTAGGTCTTTGGACCGATCAATGTGCCGCAATGGACCATGTTGACATCAAGCTTCGTTGAAACCAAAGCTTTTGACTAGTGTATCAGTATATTGAACTCATTTTCCGTTTTTCTTCCTTGTTGGTTTTGATTAATGATACGTTCAGATATTCTCTGGCTCATGTGCTGTCCAGTTGCAGGGGCGAGTAGACCAGTTTTTTGCATCGAGTTCTGGTAGGAGAGTGACGCATCATCAGCCAGGGACAGGTAGTTCGAATTTTGGTCACCCAGCGGAAGAAGACAGCAATGTACACTGGAGAACAATGCCTTCGTCCAGTATGCCTCCATCTCCTGGTGGTGATGGCGCTACTGCTTTTGAGAGGAAACGTTTTTTGGGATCTCCTTCTACTGGGAAAGCTCAAGACGAAGAYTTGAGCCTATCCATGTTTCGGAAAGGGAGCCAAGCACCTGTCAAGCAGGTAATAATCCCTTAGTACTCAAAAACGTGAATTTAATTTACAGTAGGTAAGGGCTTAAATTGGTGGCAACTCTTTCTTTTGGAAGTACATTGATGCTTTTTCAACTGATATAAATTAGAAGAKACCGTTTGCATCACTCTATGCAATTTAACATATGTAGGATGGAAGACGTATCGAGCTCTGGAAAGATCTTTAGGTGCAAAGAGCCAAACCTGTCGATATCAGATTTTTATCTTTTGTATGGGTTCCTATGCAATTTCAGAGTGGGTGGTTGTCGATCACTATAAGCGACAGTTGACAACCCCATTTCGATTCAAAGATTAGTGGCCTTTGGACTTGTAGCCAAGTCATGCTTGCATTCAAGACCAAACAAGTGTGTGTGAGCCTCTCGAATGGGTCCTGTGCAGCAGTTGAGTGAGTTCCCAGAACTGTGATGTTGGAGAGGTAATTTTTTGTTGGATGATTGCTTTTGTATTCCATGATGCCAAGTCCAGTTTTAAGGGCTTATTTGTCACCATTCCATTGGATAGTCAGAAAAGCATTATAACTCATAATGCAGCCCCTCTTTCTACACCCTTACATTTGCAAAAGGTACAAATAGTACAAAAAGTACAAAGTTTTGCAAGACTTGACATTATGTCCCATAATGCTCTCGAGCATTATGTAGTCCAAAGGAAAAAAAGATGGTAGTACAATACAGTAATGTTTCAGCTTGAATGAACTTTGAATATTGTGTCATTGGTATATTAGTGTCAGCCGCACTAATTGGATAAATCAGTGCTGCTTTAATTTTTTCAAGTCCAGTTTGGGTTTCTCTTGTAATTGAATTAGCTCAGTGGCTTGGAAGTAATTAAAATTGTATTTCTTGCATGGGAACATACTTGAAACTTGAAAATGATTAAAATGGGTGCAATATAGTGTGGCTCACTTCTTTTTAAATGGAGGAAAGTGTTACTTTTATGAAAACAACCTTTTTTCAAAAATGCTCGTGGATGTATGATGTGTTTATATTTTGTATTGGGCATTTCTTAGAACTCTAGTATTGCTAGTTTTGGATCCAAGTATCCAAGTTATACAAGTGATTCTAGAAATCCCTTTAGTAAACAAACTCAGAATTTGAGATGTGTTGCCTAGGAATTAGGGTGAATTTGATAATTAGCTTTGACCTGGTAGTGACCATTATTATGTGACTTGTTGTATTTAGTATTAGAAATTGCAATTTAGCCCAAAATGGTCTAAAGTTTTCGATCAATATATCGTTCTCTCTAGTTGAATAGAACTGCAGTTATGAGACTTTGTAAAAAAAATTATGGCAACACATTTTAAATATATGCACATGACATTTATATGGTGGTTCTATTTTCTTTGATATGATTTCCTAGGAAATTGTAGGTTTTCAACCTAAAGTCTCTTGTAATTTGAAGCATACTATCAAATATTTGTGATTAAGGTTGAAAGAAGTGATATGAAAACAAACCATCTTTGTCCATATTTTTTAGATTAAACAAATGTAGAAAAATTAATTTACTAAGTTTAGATGAAGTTTGAAATTTTGCAAAAATTCTTTTTTTAAGACTTGATGTGAAGGTTTTAAGCTCTTGTATGTACTAACTTCTATATTTTACATCAATTCTTAAAAAACTTTTGACAATATTTAGTATTGTACCATTCATGTATTGTATTTACCAATTCTTCATCTTTTAAACAATGATTGGCTTGAAAATCTATGTGATGCACATTGGGATGCACATATAGTTTAAGTTATTTGTCAAGGCTAATAGTTATTCCATTAAAAAATGTTGACCTTTGTTTACTCACTAAAGGTACGTTTGCACCTGACCTATGGAAGTACGCATACTTTAGAGGTAAATGAGTCAAGCAACAACAACTACAATAGTGTTTGGCGTTTTAGCAAGTGGCGTGAGGTTCCTGATAGACTGAGTTAGTGACAAAACTAGATTTGACATTGTTGTCCATACAAGGCTTTCATAGCTACTTGTCAGAATAGCCGTGATTTCATGTGTCCAGAAATTGCCATCTCCACTCGGTAACCAGTTGTAGCAGCAACTTCATTGAGAGGGTTGCTGGAGGAATTGGAGAATTCATTGACAACGGACATTGCAGGGGGATGTGATTGCGGCGGATCCAAGGAGTTCTTACTCGTTTGTTGAAGATTCTTTCCAACAGCACCTTTTTTGCTACATGTATGTCGATGCGCGCGCTCGTTAATGGGAGCCATAGTGATCGTACAGTTTTGTGGAATGTCAAGAAATTGTCGTCCACACCCGGCATATTCATGGTTTAGGGTGGTCGTGTACAATTCCATGTCCCACTGAGGGAAGGTGCTGTGATTTCGAGTACGTGTACTCAGCATCTTCTTTGGCAGCCCAATTGTTTTACCTTGATCGCCCTTTCATGCCTCCATTAACAACCACCGATCCCACACGCCTAATATCTACATTTTTGCTTGAAGCATTGATATTTTTGACTGCGTTGCTGAAGTGGTCTTCTAAAGTCAACTATCTATTTCAAATTGCTACAAAAGGCCCCTCATATCTAGCTTATAATGTTAGTCCCTAAATGCTCAAGGTAGCATATTTTGGTGTCCACTAAACTTTGAAGTAAAATACAATCTTTTATTTTAATTATTTTCTTTTCTATTTGAATACCCTTTGACCCCTAAAAGCCCAAGGCCTTTTCGGGCTTAAGAGCATCATTGCATTTAAAGAGTATAGATCTAAATGTCAATAAGGTATACAAATCTCAACCATACAATCTTGTAGTGTATGTGATGTGGATGACATGAATCAAATTTGGAAATATTTGGGCACATAGATTGCAAGATTATAATGTTTTAGTGTTGAAAAAAGATGCTGAAATTTTCCTATAATCACATTTGGAGGTTAGATTTGATTTCTAAACCTACTCAAATAGAAAAACTTTAAGCTATAAAGTGACTCGAAACCAACATAAAAACACAATGGTGAAAGAAAACATCATTCAATTGACTCATTATGTTTGCATAATGGATTTGAAATGTCAAAAAATAGTTGCAAAAACTACATTTGTGGTTGAACCTCCTTCTACTAAAATGCTTCTTAGTCACTCATACTTCTTTGATTGATATGAAATTTTATCCACACAAACTAGACTAATGTACACAACTTTTCCAAAATATTTTATTAGAGATGGACATTGTTTGAAGAAGAATAAGCCTTCAAAGTTCACTATGATTCAAACATGTTGGGATTTCAAACTTTATCACTCCAAAACATTCAAAACTAGACTTCAAGATAAACATAACCTAACAAATTTTTAATGAAAACAAACATTGGATGAAGGAGATACAAGTCCTTGAAGTTGCAGCTAGCAAATGCATTTTGATGAACTCAAATTGAACCTGTTAACTTTGATTGGCTTTCAAAAAATCATTACAGATTAAATTGATCAAAATATATTACAACACAAACTAGAAAAGCCAGCGTAAATTTTCCAACAAGTTTTATTGAATTTGGACGTTGGATGCAAAAGTTACAGAACTTTAAATTGGACTTAAACTATGTGAGGAGAATTTTGCCCCTTTGGGGAGTTTAGAGGTTAATTAAAGTGAATTTTAGCACCAAAAGCTTGATTTTGAAAAAAAAAATGATAATTTTTCTATTGTAGTTTTTGTGGAAAGGTGTCCATTGCAAATCTTGATTTTGTTGAGGCTCTTAGAGATGAGCATTGGATACACTAGATCTTGGGAAAAGAGAGAAATTACATCAGAAATTCATTTGAAAGAATTGCAAGGTAGATTTTGAGAAGCCATAAATTCATCATGGTTATAAATGTCATGTCCTTTAACCTTCTATTTTTTAATAACCGCAAAATTAGATTTGACATGTAGAAAGAGGATTATTGGTGTGGTTGTGTTTACTGTGTTTCCTGGGAATCTTTATTGAATTTCTTACTTGGTTTCGTTGCTTGAGAGCCGTGAGAGTAACCAGGTAATGATTTTCGGACCTCAACGCACCAGTAGTAGAGAACGTTAGGGTTTGGTTTGGTTTCGACGGGGAAATTGTGGTTAGGTTAGTGTAGGATCGACGAAATTCTTTAGGTATTCTCTTTTTTCCAGAGTGTGTGTGGTGAAGCCTGTGAAATCGAATGATTCTTATCGATTGTTGTGGTTAAATATCGATTTGTTTAGGTTATTAGGTTTTCTTCTCTGCTTTTTTTGCAGAATGAGATATATAGGCTTTGACCTATTTGGATACGATAGACAATTACGAGTAGTTTGGTTAAYGTTAACTGCAGTTTAAGTTTTCCTTTTGAGGTCTTTGGGGTGTTCAAGAGTACCTTGTTTTTTGTGTGCTTTGGACTCTGATTATCAAAATTGAAGTCGTGGAGTTGAATTTGCTTTGTTTTTTGCTTCCCTGCGTTCCAGAACTCGTGGTTTCGTGTGGATGGAATCTTCGGATTCAAAGCTATCGGGAAATTTTGGTGGACGGAATGGAATTTGTAGCATTACGATGAGTTCAATTTGCTTCTTTTTTTTTCTCTTTTTAACAGCTTTCCCAAACTCATAGTTTCCTGTGTATGGACTGGGCGGTGTAGCATTACGATGAGGTCAACAACCAAGACACGGTATTTCCGAATCAAGTMTCGACAGCAGGTGGTGGCGGATTAGTAGGCGGTAGCAATGTAGACACTTCCATACCCGAGGTTTTCCAGGCTCCTCCGCCACCTTTGCCTTACGATTCCGACCCACGGTATTTGCGCAACGCAGGGCTGATTTCAAGGCGAGATAAGAGTGGGATGAGTCACCAACATGCTGGAGAGCCTTTGACTCTAAGACATAGCGTTTCTGATGGAGGGACAGCTTTGCAAAGACGATTCTCAAGTGGCGGTGGAGGTGGAGGTGGAGGGGGGGACTCTGAGGAAGGATTGAAATCTGTTGGCATGGAGAAGACYGCAATCTCGTCGAAGTCGTTTCCGAGGGTGGAATCTGCGCTTTCAATTTTGGACGATGACGATGTCTGTCCCACTTGTCTTGATGGTAAATTGTTTGCTCCACTTCATGTGCCTTGCATTTGTTTCTATACTTGGATGGTTTCTCTGTTTTCGCTTCTTTTTGTGGGATTGATTCTTAGAAGTTAGAAATGCTATTGCTGCCTTTCAAGAGGGTTTAAGAAATGTGCTAAATCAGGGTTTTTGACGCGGGTTGCAGAGTACACCGAGGAGAATCCTAGGATAACTACTGCTTGTGGCCATAACTTCCATCTTGCTTGCATCTACGAATGGATGGAGCGCAGCAATCGCTGCCCTATTTGTGACAAGGTATTTTCTCGTGCATTGCCCGACCTCCTTTGAATCGTCCATTTCTGCGTTTGCTTGCTTGCAGTTATACTGAGGATTACATGAAAGTTCTAGCCTGTTTTGGACTCTGATAATGATCTTGTTACTGGAAACTTTGTCAAGTGGAGTTTAGGTTCTGGACCTTGTGTGTTTAGATAACTGAATTGAGAGATTTTCTTAAATGTTCTATTTTCTCAACCCTGTAGACCAGTTAAAAGACAATGATACTTTTGATGCCGTACAGTTAGGGTTCCTTTTGTCATTCTACTGCAAAGTGTATTCTCTCATACAGTTATGTGGGTGTGGTTCGTTTGTTGCAGGAAATGATTTTCAGTGAAGTATAGGTTGGAATAAGATCTCAGGACTTTTTTTTTTTTGGTAAGAAGCAGGTGAAGTCCKTAGGGAGAGGATATTCCTCTTTGAAGAAGTCATAATTGTGCACAATTGTGAGCATATTGTATCCGTAGCCAAAAAAATGTGCAGGTAGTTTAGGGAACCGACGATCAGGACCTTGGGTGCATTCAACAACTGTATATATATCTTTTTTCCTTGTTTTGGGACCTCTCAATCAACATAAATTTATACTAGACGAAGAATTCTTCACTATATGCCACATTTGTTTTCCAGATTGATTTTGAAACTGGGACAAAGCTGCTGTTTTCGGTGAAGCATCTGGTGTAATTACAGTGAAATTTGCAGTGTTCACTTGAAATTTAATATATTGGGATTAGGTCTATTGTCCTTAGATCTTATTTGTTGCTTTGTCTATTTGTTTTACTTTATTGTTTGTTGATTGAAGTGTTTGTCTACTTTCCGAGGAGAGTGAGATAGTAACACACAAGATTCAGTTTGGACTATTTTTCATAACCCCTCCAATTTTATTGGGGTGTGTGAATAATAATCCAATCTGAAAATAACCTTAAAAAGTACCCCCCTCACTCTATATTTTTCGAAACAAACTTGACAATTGATATGGATTAATTGGTTTTCGTATTCATTTTTGTATCCGTGTGTGTATATATATATATAGTATGCATATACCATATCCCAATGTTCGTATTAAGATCAATTGTAGGGAAGGGGGGGTTTAATTTTTAAGAAAAAAATCAATGGCCTAGTATACGATATCCCAGTGTTCGTATCCCAATATATCGTATCCCAATGTTCATATCAAGATCATATCCCAATTTACCATATTTCAGTATTCATATCCTAATATACCATATCCCAATGTTCGTATTAAGATCAATTGCAAGGAAGGGAGGGTAATTTTTAAGAAAAAAATCAATGGCCTAGTATACCATATCCCAGTGTTCGTATCCCAATATACCGTATCCCAATGTTCGTATCAAGATCAACGTTCGTATCAAGATCAATTGCAGGAAAGGGGGGTTTAATTTTTAAGAAAAAAATCAATGGCCTGTGATTTTTTCAGGAGAGGGGGGACTAATGCAAACCACTAGGTGTAAGGGAGCGGCACCTAATGGCGTCTTTGTACCCAATGCCCTCAAAATCTACAGGAAATAATCATTTGAGGTTGTAAATGTAGGTAGGCTGTACATGGCTTATTTCTTTTACCCTAAAATAATAAGCAGTCTATAGTTCCACTACATTTATGTTCTAGAATGAATGCCTGACCTAGAAAGGGACGCCATTGGATGCCTCTCCCTTACTGTCTCTTTTGAGGATAGTTTGTTCTGGGGAGGGCAGTTCCATGTGAAATTAATTAGTTCCTTCTACTGTAGGTAATCTTATTTTTTTCAGTGCCTAAGATCCAATTCAAGTTGAGTCCCATACTTGACTTCTAAAAAATAAAACATGAAATTGTCATTTCATTCATTATTTTTATGTTACTCTCATCAAGTGAACGATCTTTGGTTCCATTTATTTCTCTCTTATACAAGCTAACATCAGAATATTTTATGATGATGAACTAGGATTCTCCAAATAAATCTAGTTTTGAATGTTTTTGTTGAGAAATCAACAAACACCAAATTCTGAAAGTTTTTGTGTTTTAAGTCAAACTTAAAAAAGAATCTTTTATTTTTTTTCAAACACAGGTGGTGCTGGAGGAGGTTTTCCTCCATATCTCAAACAAGTAGATGCCAAATATCTCTTCTTTTGTTCGTAGTTTGAATATAAAGGCTTGGCCAAACCACCTCGTTGGAAACATTCATTGAGGTGAGATTTGAAAAATGAGAATTCAGAAACTCGTTTGATGGGAACTTTCTCATATGCCGCATGAGAGGTGGCCGTCAACATCTGTGCACCAATTAGAAAATAGAGTTGATAAATAAAATTGTGGTTAAATTTTCAAAAAAAAAGTTGCCTAAAAGTTCAATTCAATGTTGTAATTAAAAAGAAAATTAAGTTTTAAGTTCAAATTTAACAAATCATACCCTTTCTAATTCAGTCATCCCAAATGTAAGTTCGTCTGTTGGAAGAGGTTGAAATTCACTCATATTCTGTYACAATGATCAATTTTAATTCTATCAAAGCATGTTGGATATGTTCTATACTTTTATCTTTAATTTTTTTCTACACCACATGATGCAAATTTAATTCAAGAAAAAAAACCCATCATGGACCCAACCTTAAAGCTGAAAAAAGAGACAACCATGCCTCCAAAACTAAGATATGTGCACTTATAATGGACATAAATTACAACCAAGCAAAGTTTCTAATATTAAACACAAATTCTCTTTATTATGTATTATTGAGGTGTGAATGGCAATTCCAACATACTCTAGTTTGCATTATTTGGACACTATATGAATAAGTTATGAATTTTAAAAGCATGTGTGTGTGAGTACCAAAACACAACAGGAGTTCTTAGACTTTCATTATTAGGTTTTGTACATTTTGTGCAATCAATATCTAAGGAATAGTGACAATTTTGGTCCAAATATAGGTGTCTCATTTTGGGTAGTCTTGTTATGGGTGTACATATCTTAGTTTAAACACTCAAACTTTGTTTGAGTGAAGTTCCAAAAATGTTTCATAAATGTAATAAATACATATTCTTTACAATTGTATTCATATCATAATTTGCCAACTTATCATGAAATTTTTTAACAACATTGATTGTTTCCAAAAGTTCATGGAAAGATGGACAATACTCAATCATAATCACTGACTCAAATTCAACCATGATTAGAAAAATTAGTTTTTGTAGGTAGTGAACTTTAAGCTAAATTGAAAAGAGAATAAAAAGCAAATATTGTTAACTTGGTGATATGGTATATGTGTGAGATGTACAAAATTAGCATGTATGACTGCTAGCCTTATTGACTTCTAAAGAGTAAAGATCACCTTGGCTATTTGTCAAATRATGTTCTAATGATCTATAATTAATCATTTTCAAATATTTGATGCTTGAAATTTAATGTGGAAAACATTATTACTTTCTATTTTGAGCAGATAAAAGATTATTTTTTTATTTTTTTAATAAAAATGACTTATTGCAAAATATTTAAGAAATATGACCTCCACTGAACAAAGTTAACAATAAAGTCAACAACATGATCATCAAAGTTGATGTTGTAAAATTAAGGATTTTTTTTAATATTGAAATTATTACACCAAATAGTGGTATCTAAATATAATACATTTTTTTCATTTAATATCTTAACATGATCTTTTCAATAGGATTAAATAATAAAGTAGTTGTACCGGAGATGTTTGCAATGCATAAATTAGAGCCAATGTTGCAATCTCCGGATCCCATATTTCACCCAATATTTTCCATTTCTGTAATCATGAAAATTAAAGAACATTCTTTATTTTTATTACAAAATGGATATATTTCAATGTTATAATATTTTTAAATTATTGAATATTTGAATATTATGTAATTTTTGTTTCTAGTGCAAGGAGGAGTGAGGGATGTTGTTAAATGAAAATATGTATAATGAAGAAAAAAMACATCCAAATGGATGGAATTATGATGGCAAATTCCAATTTTGAATGAAACTTTCTATGAATGAATAAGTGATAATCCAAATGGATGAAATTGCACATCAAGACAWTATGTACTYAATATTTTGTATTTATACATGTATTTTCAAATTACATTTAGAATAAAATTGAAAACACGTTGAAAAATTTGTGACTTCATTATATCTAATTCAACATTTGAATTTATGGTTATATTTCTATTGGATTATGCATAATAAATAGAGTGAAATAGAGTGATATCACAATACCCTAAAGTATGGGATTAGGTTTTTGACTTCTTCAGGAACAATCACTTGGATACATTTATCTTCCATTATAATAGGCTCTTTTTCTTTATTGTTAGGACCTTTCTTTTCTGGTGGACTAGGAGGAGGTTCGTCTTTTGGTGGTGGTGGTTCTTTTCTTTTTCTTTTTTCCATGGCTTCTTTTTCTTTAGCTTCTTTTTCTTTAATTTTATTTTCTTCTATTTTTTCTGCAACAAAGTGTCTTCCATATATTGCCTCTTGAATAGTTTCTTCAATTTCTTTATAAACACTCTGACAATATTATCATAATTTGCACAAATGGATACACTTGAAGTACTGCAAAATGCGTAATTACATTGTAAACTTTATTCTTTTTAATACTTTTTGTTTATAGATGTTGAATGATTTTCAATAAAAATTATAAAATGTTAGCAAAAAAAATTGCTAATGAAAATTTTATAGTAAAAAAATCTTTCATTTGAACTAATAATTCATTATTATTATATTGTTTTTCAAAAAAAAAAAAAAAATTTATGTATGAAGATATTTTAGTAAATTGTAAAATGCAATTTGGAATTACATCCTTGAAATGAAACACTACATTTGTTTGGAAATAGTGTATCTATTCTCAATGCATCACTGCACTGAAAATAGATACACTATTTTCAAATAGTGGTAGTGATTTTTTTTCATATTAAATTAAATCTTTAAAAGTTCTAATGAAATCATATTTTTAATACAATAACTATTGTATCTATTGCTTAACAAAGGATAATTCTAAATTTCTTGGTTTGTATCAAAG
Source organism: Pleurozium schreberi (assembly GCA_006891605.1). NCBI lineage: Eukaryota > Viridiplantae > Streptophyta > Bryopsida > Hypnales > Hylocomiaceae > Pleurozium > Pleurozium schreberi. The sequence goes on along the minus strand of VACF01002555.1, from coordinate 114,235 downwards.
TTAAATTTTATTAATTATTGTAAATTTTCTTCTTAAATGATAGCAAGATGTAGTATTGAGTAATTTAGTGGATGCTAGAATAGATGTAAAAAAGACCTTTGCAAATAAAACTAATGTTCATATACCTGATACCTCAAAGCATCTACATTATAAAATGTTTGAAGTCTTGTTTCTATCCTAAATTCAAAATTAGGAACAAGAATGTCTTCAACAAAATGTGCAACCTACAACCAATTTTTCAATCAACATTTGTTAGGTTCAACAAAGATGGTAATTTTAATATGATTTTGTATTTATTTCAAAATTTGTTTGATTTGAAATCATTAGTTATTTGAATAATATGTTATCTAATTGAAAAACGGAAAAAATTATACAAACAAAACATTGAAATTCGGATTAAACTATTTATTTGGTTTTTGATGCTTTCATTTGTGTTATTTTATATATCTTATTTATCATATTCCACCATTGATTATAGATTGTTATTTTGTCATATTAGAATTGAAAAACAAACCATTTCTGGAAGGCTTGATAATTCTTGAGTAGAATTGTATCCAGTATACAAGTCTATCACAACATACAATATTGTTTTTCAACATCATTTTTCAATCAACAAACTACARCTTATGCAAATTCTACAARTTTTAKAATTTAGATTTTTGAACATTTAATATTGGATTGCACATATCATCATSAATGAGTTTACATCAAATTCACAAGACATTGGATAAATAGACTAATCTTTTGACAAATGTAGTGCCAACTTTTAGTATTCAAGTATTCATGTGTTGATAACTTTTCAAAGTTGATAAATATTATATTTTTAGAAGTTACAAAAGTGGACACAAATTATGGTTAAATATAAATTATTTGTTTTTATTGTGGAAATATTTACATTTGAATCAAGCAAGAAGTGAAGAACACTTCATTTTCTTGATCTCATTCTCAAGTTTGGAATTCCTATCTCTTTGAAGGGCTAGTTTTTTGAGGTTTATACTTTATAGCCTCTAAGAACTAGTAAGATGAAAATTATAAGGAAGTTTTATTCATTAGACAATGAAAGAAGAAAAACTTACAAAGTTTTTTATTGAACTCAAATTTCCAAATTAAAAAAAAAATAGAATATTTATTGCTTATAAAAATGTGCTTATGATTGAAATTGACAATTATCAATTTATTGTCAAAGTTACTAGCTATTTAAGTTCTTTCATTTAGTACCATCTTCTTTTTTGAATTTTTAAAAGGTTAATGTCAAAGTTTTTTTGGTTCAACCTTTTTTCAAGTATTCTCAACTAAATTATGCCAATATATAAACTAAAATGTTTTAGGACATGAATGCCTTCTTTTCTAATCTTGAAAAACAAAACTTGATCTTCAGGGAAAAGGGCTTTAAAAGCCTAGTTTTTGATGTATATAGTTAAATTAATCTTGCATTTGATGGGGGGTAATCACTCTAAATTTTTGATAATAGTGCACCTAAACAAGATAATTGAATTTATTAAAAATCCTACAATTGAGTTTATTAAAGAATAAATAAAATGAAGATTTTAGCCTTGCTTTGGATACGAGTATTTTGAAGCACTAGCTTGGGCCTTACATGACCAAAGAACTTTAGAGGATACATGATATAATAAAATAAAATATATTTCAAAAATACCTAAAGTTAGATGCATTATAGCCGCATAAAAGCCATACGGATTAAGTTGATAACATCCTGCCATTTGACCAATATCTTTTAACTCTTGCCATAGTGGTTTTATCAAAGAAGCTACAACGCATAAAATGAAATACAAATTTTCAATAAAAAAATGAAATAAAATCACCAATGTACTATAAACATGATTACAAATAAACATTTTTAATTATAGATTTACTCAAAGTTAAAAAAATATTTTTCTTAACACTACAAAATTTGTAATTATAATACAAGACAAAGACATAACTTCTATCATAACTTACAATTTAAAACTTCAAGAGGTATATTCAACTCTTTCCACATTAGCTCCCATTGTTCCTATCAAAAAGTAAAGTTTCAATGTCAATAATCATAAATAAAAAATTATAAATTATACAAGGCTAAAGAATGTGACATTTTGATGCTTATGACTTATAATGGCAAGTCATAATGATGTTTTCAAACGCATCAAAAATTAATACTAAATTGTATTACTTACAAAACKTAAAAATCCAAAATCTTTATCATGAAGTTCAACTCCTTTTGAACTATACCAAAGAAATATAGCCAGTACTTGAACTTAAACATCAAAAACAAATTTGAATTTTATATCAATTCATTGTATTTTGTTTTAATTTTTAATTTTTAGATAATTGAATTCAATATCTATTTTAATATTTATTATTTAAACTTTTATAGACATAATTTTACATAATGAACATCTTAGAATTAATATTCAAAATTTGATTGTAATGTCAATTTCTATTACCATCATGTCCCTTCAATACTTCACGCATTAATCTAAATTCTTCTCTTGATGCATCTCCTTGCATGTCAGATAAAGCTAATTGAATCTTTTCTAAAATTCCATAATTGCATTCTTCTGAAGTAGCATTACATTTGTAATACATGCATTAAATCCTTTGAGTAATAAYATGTAGAATTTTGTTTTTTTATCAAAAATAAATTATCTATTCTGATTTTTGTTTAAACTTTAAACTATAAAAAAAGAACTAAATTTTTTTTAAAATATACAAAATAAATTTCATCAATTTTAAATTTATAATCTAATTTTTTAATTCAATACCTTGAAAATGTCTGATTCCATTTCAATCAAGTACTCTGAATAGAGGTTTTAAGGGGATCAAAAAATCAGAAGGAACTCATTGTGGAAAATTGTAGATGTTTGAAACATGATGTACAATACAACCCTTGGACTCTTCAATAACTATTGATGTACAATAAACGTAGATATTTATATAGTGTGAAATGCCGATTAATTAGTATAGATCCCCATAATACCTCTATTCATGTACACTGAATAGGGGTATTAAGGAGACCAAACAATGAAGGGGACTAAATAAGAGAAATTGTAGATGTTTGAAACATGATGTACAACCCCCGGACACCTTAGTCACTGTTGATGTACAACGAAGATAGATATTTATATAGTGTGAAATATCAATTAATGAGTGTGGGTCCCCTCAATACCTCTATTCAATGTTGTTATCATTTGTAGATCATTTACTTCTTAGAATGTATATTATATGACTGAAACATATATTTTAGTATTTTAATTTCTTATATTGTACTTACCAACATATCAAATTTATATAAATAGACATAGTCATATTGAAAATACCAAAAAAGGGAAGTGCAATTTCCATATATGTTTCTTCATCTTTGGGAGGATCCGGCTCTGGTGGTGGAAGTGGGATCGGATTACCATCTTCATCAAGAACTTGATTTCCATCTTCATCGACTAAAGGAATGAAATGTAAAATTCAATTCAAAAAAAAAAAAAATGTAATATTCAAGTACATCATAAAAAAATTAAAAATAAGATAATAATACAAACCAATAATTAACACATTTAAATCATTTTAAAGAATATATTAATTTCAACCTCTATTAATCGTTATTTTCAAAATAAAAATTATACATTGAATGTTTGAGTTTTCTATTTAAAAATTTTAATTTATAAATCATCAAAAAAAAAAATCAATGCTTCAAATTCTAAAGCCTCGAACATTTTTGCATCAAAAATCATTCTAAATTACCATTCCTATTGCAAAGAGCAAAAAACTTTAAAGAAAATAAATTTTGCATTTTTTTTAACAATAGGATCTTGYATTAGGTCAATATAAGAATACGTGAAAGAAATTTCAAATTTTTTGACCACATAGATTGCAAGATATTTGTACTTAAAGTGAAAAAATCTATTGAATTTGCACCTTGCATAGCTAGATTCTAAGACTTTGAATTTCTTAAGAAAATCTTTAGTGCAAAAGTTTTAAGTTATTATATTTTTTTTATGTTGAAGAATTGAATTGAAATGAATTCAAAAAGACTAATTTAATTTTCATTCCTTAAAAATTTGTTGAATATAGATACAAGTTAAAAACAAATAAATCATTGATAGCTCTGAGATGGATTTGAAACACGCCAATCCAAGAGCAAGATTGTTCCAACAAGCAAATTAAACAATTTGTTTTTGAAAAAATTGTGAAAATTGAGTTCAAGATTAAATCCAACATGATATTTTTCAAGAAGAAGCAATTATGATGCCTACAAAACAAAAAGCTCTATAACTTTCACATTATAAATCCGGATGGAAAAAATCAAGAAAGTCCATCTACATAAAAACATAATCTATGCAAAAACATTTTGAAACATTTTAACTAAAGAAAAAATTTGCCCATTGAAGTGTGTTTTGGGATTAGGGTTGTATGAAATTTGGTCCTAGGCTTTGATAAAAAAAAATATATATTTCCCTATAGCTATTGTGTCTTTCTATCTTCAATAAAAGTTTCAAAAATGGTGCCAAAAATTGAGGTCATACAAGCCTAATCCAATATCCCAAGCTTGTCCCAAGTGGGCTGTGGGACTTTAGGGGTTAACCCCTAGAGAACCGAATTACCGATGAGTATATGCAAGTAATCTCGGGTAGGTGCATGTGAAGTCATTTTTTTATGGATGTTCTTCAAATATTGATTCAAGGTCTGAACATGTATACTTTAAGATAAAATATAATTTTGCTTTGATCAAGTGCCTAGTTCAAAAATTATGCTACCCTAAATTTTTCGGGCAATTTGGGCAGCATATGCAAAACTACTCATTTAAGGCTGAATTTTGTTAGGTGTGTAATTTACATGATACAAGATGCAAATGTCAAAAAAATAACCATGTGTAGTGTAAAAATCTCACTTTAGAAGGTTTTAAAGTTTGTTGGACCTATCGTGTAAGCTCAAAATAAAAACTTTGTCTTCTAGCTTCAAACGTTTAATCTTTCAATCTGAAGTTGCGGTCAAAGTTTCTGAAATTTTCCACTCATTCCCACACTAGTCTTGTGCGGTTGAAATTTAGATTTATTTATTTATTTTTACTTTTTCTCATTGCCCTGAAACGTGGCAGTTTTTCAAAATTTGTGCCTGAAATGAGCCTTGCTCCTTTAGGGGTTAAAAAAGACTTACGTTGATATTGTATTTCAGGAGGATTTTCTGAAGTTGATATTTCTCCTGCAGATGTTGCTATGTCTGTTGTGATTATATCCTCAGGTAAACCATCTTTATCAAATTTTATTTCAACCTGTTTGTTTGTTTGTTTATTTGTTTATTTGTTTATTATTTACTAAATAAATGAATAATAATAAGATTAAACTTTATTTTTTTACTTTATTTTTTCCTCAAAAAATGTATTTTTAAATTTTTTTTAATATCATTATTACTGTTTCTTGTAAATAAAAGCATATCAATTGATTTCAATTTGGAAGTGATACCTTTGTAAATCCAAATGAAAGTTTAGAAAAAATATTGTGTTTATTTTGAAAAAAGAGTTTGTTGATGGCATAATCGGCATTGAGCAGATTAGCTAAATTGCTGAATTTGGACTGATAGAATAGTGATGGTGATTAAAATGATCCCTCATAATAAAACAAAGTGGTGGATATTTCTAATTTTATCTAGAAAGTCACTTAGAAATTGGTATTATTTTAATTTTAGTTTAATCTGATTAATTTTAACTAGTACTCCGTATTTGCAGAAAAAATATTTCTTAAACCTAAATTTTTTTTGCATTTTGACGAAAGCCACATAACTATGCAATAATTGAGATAGAACAAGATCTCATTTAATAAGTATTATGCACACTTATGATAGTAGCAATTAAATTTTGAAATAGTTTTCTTATTACCCACAAATTTGGGCGTGTTTTTAGAGAGAAAATTGTGAAAAACTGTCATTTTTTGGGTGCATTGACCAAAATTGAAAGTGAAAACATATTTTGGAATTCAACCATACAAAAGTATAATAGGCTATTATGAAAATCTGTGGAAAAAATGTCATCCCATTTGAAAACATAGATTGAAAGATTACAATGTTTGAAGTGAAGAAAAAAACTTCTTTTTATTCTTGTTAAACGGAGTAAGAAGACTTCAAGTCTTTTAAGGTGAAATATTTCCTCTACACAAAATTGTGCCTCTATATAATTAAGTACATATTGTTAATTCATCACCTACCCAAATTCCAATTGCCCCGTGAATGGACATTTGATCCTTCAGGGGTTAAAAATCAACCTCAAACCCTTTGGCCCAAATTTCAAATCATATAGTAAAATATGGATTTCAAACACAAAATAATATTGGCTCTTCTCTACAATGAAGTTCGTGGTTCAAATTTATGAAAAAATTATCTATTCTTAATGTTTCTTGAAGTAGTTTGAAAGCTATTTTTTGACTACACATAGTTCAATTTTCAARCTTAGATGTGTGAATATGCCATTAAATTAAATTTCTTAGTTACACAAGTATAATTCAAGACCTTCAAAACTTTAAAAAATCTAGAAAAAAAATAAAATACTCCAATTTAAACTTCAAATTGTTAGATCATACGATGTAGAAACAAATGCAATTTTTTTAAAAGGCTAAAGCCCTATAGTTGAAACTATAATTTCTTCTTGGATGTTTCCTTAATTACCTCTAAAACTTTTTCTCCAAGTCTATGATATGTGCATACACTTTAGAGGTTAGCAAAGAAGGAAAACATAGATACTTTGCCTTATATTATGAAGATATTCACCTTCAAATCAATTAAATTRAAACTACAATTGATTTTGTGTTTCCTCAAAGCTAAATGAAAGTCTAATTCAATTATTTATAAAAAAAAAACCCTACTATATGACAAAAACACAATCAACCATAATCTTTTCTCATTAAGTTTTAGAAGTTAGACACTTATAGTAGTTGATAATATCAAATATTCAAATAAAAAATTTATTTAAATTTTAAAATTACCTTTTTTCCATGAAGTATTTCATCTACTTCTTGTACAACATCGTATATTAAATTCACCACTTTTGTAACCAAAGCATCAACTTCAGTGATTAAATCATATATTTCATCATTCTCGCCCATATCATATCCTAGTCCATTTTTAAAAAATGAATTTATCATCCACGTGACCACATGCCATGGTTCACATTTATAAAATTATGATATGTAACATTCATATCAAAACATTAAATAAGATTTGAATGTATTTGTTTCTATAGATAAATATTTTTATTAAAAAGTTAATAAAAAAATTCTAATATGCTTATATGCAAAGTTTTTACATAATTGTTAGACAAAGTGAAGGAAATTACAAAATATTTCTAATTAGAAAACAAATTTTGTTTGAATAAAACCTCAAAGATTAATGTGAGAATTTTTGTAATCTTATTAGACTTACCAACTTTTATGAGAGATTTTCTCATTCGTTTATCACCATCTGAAATTCGCCCTTCCCAACATTGTGTAAATGATTCAGGACCACCTAAATAGCAAAAACATTTAGTTTTATTCTATGTAATCATTTAATAAGTGGGTATAACTTGAAATATGTCATTTGATTTACCAAAATTATCTAAAAAGGATGCATGATGATGCAAGTTAAATTGGAGTTTTCTACTACTTGGATAATATATTCTAAAAGCATCATACTATCGGCTTCAACAATGCATTACAGATTCAGTAGGAACCATTAGTTATATTTGAAACCTTAAAGCTAATGAAGCTATAGAATGATGCCTTTGAAAAGTCACTCTGACATTGCTCAAGTTTTAAATAGGAGATTGACGGTTTCAACTATGAAGTATAAATTGCAAAACTACCACTACAAGGGAATGTATCCGAATTGACAGAAACTGGTCCGAATCAACTAGTCCTAATTGACAACTTTTTGTCAATTCGGACAATTTTCTGTCCAAATTGACCGAAATTGTCCGAATTGACAATTTCTATCAATTCGGACACATTCCCTGGTAGTGTACATACTCCCTTCCCCACACATTCCAAATGCCCAAAGGGATCGTCTTTCACTAGATACCTTGTCACCAATTGAATTTAAATCAAAAGTCATTATGGAGTTGTAGTCAAGAATCATTTTGCTAGGAACTTTGTAATTCAAGGGAGGAAAAGAGTGCCCCCCAACATTGGGCAATTGAATGTTATGAGCAATAAAGAGTGATCCATGAATAGCCACTGTGATAGTCTATTCAAGTTCCAACAAAAAATCAAGTTTCAAATGCAAATTTGGTTTGCTAATAGGCAAAAATAGCAAGAGATTGTTTTTAGGTTCTTGACAGTTTCAAAACGTCAATAACTTATTTGGATCATTTCAGTAAAAAGAACTATGGTAATAAAAGCATGTACACCCATATTCCAACCCGGAGTTTGAATGTCCATTCCTATAAGTCTCGTAAGGGTCAGAGGTCTTTATCCATGACCTTGCAACAATCAAATAGTGGACATGCCCTCAGGCAACTAAATAGTTGAGGGTTGCAAGTTTGCTCAATGAAACTTAGATTTAGGAGAATCTTTCATGCAACCAAAGAGTATTGGCTCATAAATAATCTCTCTCTTGGTTAAAGGACATGTGCCCTCACAAGGGAGACGTGGAGGAGACACATGTCCAATCTTGGGCCTAGTTCCGTTGAGTGCAAGGTGATGGCCTTTTGAATTGAATCTTGCTCGGGCCCTCTAAAAGAAATACTTTTATGTGCCATTTGTCTTGAGCGGATGGGTGCACATGCTCTACCAAATTTTATTTTCATAGTTGAACACAAAATTTTAGTCCTATGTTGAAAATCCAGGTTCAAACCAATTTCTTCATCTCAAATGACTAAAAATGTCTTTGGCAGTCATCAACCTATTGTAACGTAAGTTAGAACTGTGCATTTGAACAAAGTTTATTTCTTCAATTTGAGCCTTTAAAAGCCGGCCATCAGCAATTAATTCTTCCCGGACCAAAAACAATTGCTCCTAAACTACCACAACATGAAACCAACTACCCCAAAAATCATTCACTTCTAAGAGTGCACATATTGCACTTATCAAATATTTTGTTAAAATGATGGTAAACTAAAAATTTGGCACTTTAACCCATTAAGGACCATGTTTGATTTGGGGGTAGGCAAGACATTCTCTACTTTATAATTAAACATGGAAAAAAATATCAAATTAATTGTGATGCTCTCCGGAGATTTGATCATGCTGATGGAATTGGCATGAAAGATTGGGCCTCCACAATGAATATTGTGGCAATTCAAGGTTCCCTTACTGGAAGATTTTTGTATTTTCAGCCCAAAATTCATTAGTTTTTTCAATCCCTAAATTGCATGCTAGCATACAATGTTTTGATTCTTGTCCAAATGCATAAAATTTACAATTCCCCACATCCGTCCCCTTTTGTTTGTATCCAAATTCATTCTAAAACCCTAGCTATCAATGAGAAGGTGTCAATATCAACCCAAAGTGGTCGACCGGTCCTTAATGGGTTAATTTCAAGTTTAGACCATGTGGTCTCAAATCTAAATTAGTTCTAGAAAATGAATGAGAAAATGGTGTATGAATACCGCCATTTTGACCAAATATCTGTCATTTCCATAACTTGAATCCAACTTCAAGTTCCAAGCAAATCTTCGCAAGATTTCAAGAAGAATAATCCAATTCAAACTTCAAAACAAGTTGTTTTAACCCCTAAACAACACCGAGGCCATTTTCTAGTCTACAAATGAGAGAGCATCTTTCTATGTAGGACAAAAGTGCAACTATACATCTTCCAAATTTTGTGTGAAAAAAAAAGATCTTCTATAGTACTTTGACTTCCAATGAGTACTTTTGGATTATTTTAAACTACACTGAATAGTGAAATTAGGTTGCCCCTCACTAATTCCACACTATATAAATATTTATTGTACATGTACAAAAATGCACTATTTTTGAATTAGTTACTAGTGTGGTTGGGACTTGGGACTCATGAACCTCCATGTGTAGAATTGGAATTATTTGTAGAAATTCTTGTTGACTTTGATGGCTTATAGAGTCACTTTCTTGTGGTAAGGCAACCTAATTGTAAAGGCAACCTAATTTCACTATTCAGTGAAGTGATTCCCAGGGTATCAAAATAAACGGATTTTCACGGGAATGAGTCCGTCCTTTAAGGATTAATCCTTGAACGTCGTTGCGGACGTTTTGCGGCCAATGAATGATAGAGAATCAAACCATGTAAGACATAACTACAACTTTTCATCCTCGGTATTAGGAGTGGAAAGGGAAGATCTTTTCTAGGACTTTGACTTCGAATGAGTACATTTGACTTTTCAAGGTAGATGATGTCACACGGTATCAAAAATGCATGATTTCCACGGCCACCGGTCCGTCCTTCAAGGGTTAACCCCTAAAGGACGGACCTATAACCATTGATTCAAAGCGTTGGTGCTCATCACTCAATTTGTTACCATTTTGGAAATAGTTATGTGTGAAAATTTTTATGTTTATTTTTCAGAGATGATATTACATGTCTTCTCTACTTCACAAAAAATTTAGATTTTTTTGAGGAAAATTGATTTTTATGAGAATTTTTGAAAAAAAGTGAAGAAAAAATCACATTAAATAGAAAATTACTTCATCGCACTGTCCTTGTTAGTCGCCATATTGATCACATTCGTCCAAATATGCACCGGCCCATGCGGCCTCGACTCCATCGCCCCCATCCCCACAGCTCCGTAATCGCCGTACCGATACGGTTGCCCATGCATCGTCAACGGCGTCACCCCCGCGGACTCCATCTGCGTCCACAACAACCTCCCATTCTGCTTCCTCACCTCTTCATAATTCTGCGGAGTACACGCTCCCAGCACAGTCTGAAACTCGACGATTCTCCCGGGCGTTGTCGAGCACGGGTTCCGTTGCGGATGAAACAAGGAGCTCGTCTTGTTGATCGCATCCGAATACAAACTCACGTTCCCCGCCCATACTCTCGGGATGACATTGGGTAAGGGCTCACTCGTATCCTGATTATCCCAGTTCCAGTACGGAAGCGCGAACTCGTCGTCGTTGATGAGCTTCGCGAGGATGCGTTCGTGGAAGTAGAGGTAGAGTCGGTGCCAAGTGAAGAAGAGCCATCCCTGGTGAATCTCAAGTGGGTATTCGTTTCCTTCGAAGTAGAGATGATTGTTGCAGTAAGCGCAGTGGAGGCGGTACTGGGCGACGAAGGAGCGGCCGTCGGTGTCTGGAAGGGCGCGCATGAGCTCGACGGCGCGCTGGTACTTCACAATGTAAGCGTCGGAGACGAGATGCGCTGCGGGGCGGACGCGGAGAGGAAGCTGTGGTTGGAAAGAGAACTTCTTCAGGGGGCCGAGGTTGGTTGCGGGGAGAGTGCAACAATTCTCGGTGGTGCTGTTGAAGGCCATGCTGCAGAGGCGGAGGTCGGGAGCTGGGAAAGGTTTGGAGTGAGCTGGTTGGAAAGTTGTGGCGACGAGGAGAGAGAGAAGGAAAGCCATCGTTGGGAGTGCCATTGATGAGCTTCTTGGTGTTGCCATCGGAGCTGGAGTTCTTTAAGAGCTTGACTTCGATCGGTCTACAAGTGCACTTCGATTGTCTTCTACCGAGGTCTGAGATTCTGAAGGAAGTGTTAGGACAGTCGTTAAAGAGTGAAGTTCTTGACGAGAAAATTAAATACAGACAGCCAGGTGCAAGTTTCGAAGATCTGCACTAGTGATTTGTTGGATTTTCTACTGAGGTTTGAGATTCTGAAGGAAGCGTTACGACGATCGTTAGAATGAATATCCTTGACTAGATCATACAGGCAGGTGTAAGCTTCGATCGGCACTAGTACCTGATCGATTGAGGGATCGACCTTTCACTTACTGAGATTTGGGATTTAAGATTCTGAAGGAAGCGTTACGACAATCGTTAGAGTGAATATCCTTGACTACCTTCGATCGACACTAGTGATCGATTGGCGGATGTAGCTTCTACTGAGGTCTCAGAATTTGAACGACGAATTAGAGTGAAATCCTTGACAAGAGGATCCACAAACTAAGATGCAAGTTTCCTCACTGGTGATGGAGGGAATCTTAGTATTAATTAAAGGCTAGAAATTCAGAAATCATGAGATTTCGCCACTCACTGGACAGTAAACGTTCACCAATCCAGAGCCTCTGAAGACTCCAAGTGACAAGGCTACTTAACAAGAGGACTTAGCCACTGCTCCGCCATCTGAAACAATGTGAAAAACTGACAACTTTGCCGTGTTCTCCTCACACTRGGAATCCGGGCGTGCACCTAGATTTGTATTAATTGTAAAGACATAAATCTCACCTAGCTCACTCAGTCATGGTTTTGAACTGCCCTTGCGTTGAAACGCTCAGTACTTGAGCGCAGCTAGTCGATTTTTCTCCTGGTTGCAATTCAGGTTCGACTCCTGCCACAGAAAACAAAACAAAAACGCATCAAAATTTGGCTCATCGAAGGGTACATCCGGCGTCAGTTTTACGGAAAAGACGTTACAACGCACGTTATCTTTCTAGGGGGAACAAGATTCAATCGTGAAATCCGTCACATGTACTGATGTACTGTCCCAAACTTTGTACTTGTACTAGCTATCAGATCGAGCTGTAACTCTCGAACTGCAATGACTCTCAAATTTTTTGATGCGAACTCAATTACGTTTGACGACACGTACTGTAAAGTATGTTCGAAAACATGGCCACAGCACAATAAATAAACAACCCCACAACTCAAAAACCAGCTACATTCAACCACGACATGAAATCTGTTACACATAGGAATTCGCCTGCCATTAATTTGTACTTGCGAAGAGCTCTAAATTTCTAACAACAATAAGATTTCACTCGATCTCAAAACAATAGTCGATCGATCACGGAACTTACCGAGCGTTCGAAGTTCGATCAGATCGAAGCAAAGCTCAGATCGATACCAATGAACTCAAGCTGGCTAGTTCGACATCAAATCTTCGTCCATAACATGATTGCTACTACAACATGTAAAGACATGAGGAAATCCCACAAAATTCACAGGCCGGATTGAAGCTTAGTTCCATCGATCATGCAAGTCCGACTGCACAAACCTCGCCGGCCGCCGATCGAAACTGTACGTGCCCTTGCTCTTGGACAGTTGAATTCCAATTACCGTTGCATTGAAACTCAATGCATGGTGTTCATATAAATCACTGGATCAATTGCAAGCAASGACGAAAGCGACCAGGAAGCTGAAAATGCGAATAATGCACGCTCAGCAATTTGTCAATGGGAGTCTTCCCGTGGCGCTGTAGAAGTTGACCACCTTTGTCCGGGAAGCGCGAGGGGGGAGTCCCGACTCCCGAGGATGGGGCTTCGTTTTCATTTCTTTTATCTAGATAAACCTTCCGCTCTCTAACGGCGCTGTAGACCCTATTTTTGGCTCGTGTGTCAGAGGAAAAAAAACAGAAAAAATATATATTTTTTTTTTTCTTGAAACAGGTGGACAATTTCCATTGACAGAAAAAGGATATTTGGATCGATCATCGATCGTCTTGGGTTCTGAATTTATGTCGTGGGAATTGATATGTTTAAATTCGTTGACACGTGTTTTTTGTTTGACTAAAATATAAATATGTACAGTACTGTATGTCCCCTCGGGATAGTATTTTAGAAATAAAATTATAATTATATAGATAGTAAATTAAATTACGTTTAGGTACTACTGTAATAAGGAAACTCTCCAGTAGGGTCGTTCAATAATTGCTTATGGAATGTGAAAATAGGATGGAATGTATGAATGTTTTTTCTAATGCAAAAATTAGATGTGATTGAAGTCTTGGCTATCGACTGATGAGCTAGTAACTTACTGAATGTTTGTTGACTTTTGAATTTTCCAGTTGTTTGAAAARACATAAAAGAATTTATTTGACAAGTTTTCTGTGACTGGAGTCATGTTTTTATTTCCTTTCAAATTTATTTGTGTTTCATAACCCAGAAATTAAACTGCTTGACTTTTTGTAACTGATCATTGAAGTGGTTGATCAGCTGTCACAGTTTATATGTGTTCTGCCTTTCATTTTCTTTCTATTTTTTGTTGGACTGGACTCACTCGAGGGCAGATTGTTCTTTATTTTTTTTATTTTTTATTGTGGTATGAAGTAATGTAAATAAACGTGGAAGAGTTTTTTGAGGAATTTTCCAACGGTTTCTGAGAGAAAGCCAGTACCCTTGTTCCCACTTTCAATGGAAATTATGCCTATAATGGATATTTCATTAAAATGCCATTTTTTCATTCATTTTCTAGGACTAGTATAGATTTCAGACCGCACGGTTTGAAATCTAGGAATGGTGTACATTTCAGACCACACGGTCTAAACCTGAAAGTGTCAAGTTTGTTAAATTGGTGAAATTTCACAAACTATACATATATAGTCAATATTGTGCATTCTTGGGCATATTATTTTCGTCATAATTTGAGCTATGAAGCAAACAATAGCCAAAGGTGTTTATATGAGTACAACAATTTTTGAAGTTAACTCTTCAGTCAAAGATGGGTTGTACAAACACTATAACAAAACATGGTAAAAAAAACCGCACTCAAAATCAAGTGCGGTTCTTTTTGCCACATTTGGCTGCATTTGCGCGTAGTGGGCAATTAGCTTCTTTTGCAATTTTCGACTGCAATTTTTAACATTTTAGGGCTTGTGATATACCGTTGGAAAGGTTTTGAAAATACCTTTCCAATGGTATGCTACACGCTTTGAAATTCCAAAAATTGAGTGTGCTTTTTTTTTACCATGTTTTGTTATAGTAAAAGGGTGGGTTTGTACCAAGGGTGGATTGTACATTAGTTAGGATCTATTTCTCCATGTTCACAAAATGTCATTGAGCATGTTTCTGAAACAAAAGTGATGTTTTAGATATGCAATTTACTTGAACATCACAATCTAACAAACATCCACAAATCCCAACAATCCCACCACTAATCAATTACATCGATTTTATGGTTTCATATCATTCTTTATTTGATGTGGTGTGCAATTTCCGACCCACAACCAATCCAACACCAAAGTCTCCACTGACTTCCCCCCAAAATTSTACCCTACTAGTACTGCTACGCGCAATCTTTCATTGAAGCCTCCTTTCTGTATTTTATATTTTTTTGGTGTATGATTGCTTATCCATATGATAAGCAAACAAATCACCACAAAAGTCTGCTGACTGCTGACGTAAATTTTCCACCGTACCGCACGAGTCTACAAGAAATAAAGGCAGTTCAACCTAGTTGAGAATTTTTTTTTAATAGTACATAAGATCTGTATGCAATTATTATGCATAAACTTCTTGAGGATGGACTTTGGCAAATCTCAGTTGAAATTATGAGAAGTCTAAGGTAAGGTCAAGTACATGTCAAGCTGCCAATTGATACATGTGGGAGGACAATTCGTAGGCACGATTTATTGCTCTGAGTTTTCAACCATCATGATCATTCAGTCTCCTCCAATTCAATGTGCACTTTTTTTTGTCAATTTTTTTGTCATTTTTTTGTCATTTTTTTTGGTCGAGAAGGTATTCAACATGCAAGCTTCAATGGAGGTACAGTATAAGAGCATCCCCACAGCAACTCAGCAAGGGGGCAAACTTGGGGAGTGGTCAGGCCCGGTCAACTTTATTGCCCCATAGCACACACCGCCAAGTGAAAACTTAATGGCCAGCCATTGCACAATAAGGGCCTATTTGCATGAAAGAGTGGAAGGACTAGACCGAGCACACCAAGTGAAGGCTTAGCCTCCTCGTTGACCGCTTGAACCATAGAGATGCTCTATACAAGCAACTACAATATGAAATTCTACGAGAGAAAACCCCATTGTTTTTCATTCAAGAGATTCAAGYAGTTTGTATCCCTTCTCACTAACAATGATCTAATCTTAGTAGCCAAATTAGCCCCATAGTTCGTTGTTTGTGACTTTTTTCACTCTCTCCACATTTTGTTGATGTTCCAAGGAATGAAAAGCAATGGGTTTTGCAGTAATGGTCTTTGCTTATTTTTGAAGTAAAGTCTTTGTGTTTCAAACTAAAGCAGGTACCCCATTTCCGACTAGCATCCCAATTTTGTTCCATCGGGTGCTCTATTTCCAATCAACTCAAGTGTAGGTGACAACTCACGTCTTGCTGGCTCCAAAGGAGCAATGTCTAGGAGGTGTACATTGAAAGCATATGATGATCACAATGTGTACATTGAAAGCCTTGCATTGATTTTGTGACCATCCTATGGTTGGAAATAGGTTCGCCTACTTATCGCGAATGGGACAAATAAAATCTTCACACAAAAAAATTCATGATAATTTTGTTTTTGAGGGAATTTTTTTTTTCACATTATGAAATCTATTTCTCTACACTGAAATTTTTTTTCCTGAATTTTCCGCATGCCGTAGATAGGCTGAATTGCTTAAGTGGTCAAAAATGGGTGATCATTCTAATAACCCTTTTATTCCCCTATGTGCACTTTCTTACTTGCAAAAATTTGAATCTGATCTAGCTTGATAGGTGGTAGGAAACTAGGAGAGTGGTTGGGTCCATGCAAGTTTGACTAATGCATTTGACGGATACATACTTCACTCTAATTTGTTGACTACTACTTTTTTGCATATTTCAATTTAGAGGCCACCTATGTGATAGTTTCAATGGTCTAGGGAGGCAACACTTTGAAAATCATAGGAATCATATATACCACATCCAAAAAATCTAATTTTTTTTTACATTCATAATTTTCACTTGCTATTACTACAAAAATAATTTTTTTAAGGAAAAGGTGCCTTCAATTATGCTGAATAAATTGCTTATATTGACGGGTTTGGATGTTTCCACGGTTGAGTCTATAGTGGCCAGGGTGAACTGACCCCCTCATTGCCCCTTTTCTTACCCCTAGGAAAAACACTAAAATTCTTTCATCTGCCTCCTGTGACAAAATTTGCAAATTCTGAATTCATAATTGCAATCAGAGGCCCCAAATTAGCTAAGGAACATCAAGAAATACAAAATAAACGTGGCACAAAATAGGGGGCAGTTTTTACATTTACCCTGTGACAGGGGCAATGAGGGGCTCAGTTCACCCTGGCCGTCTATAGTACACCATCGAGCCGAATGCGGAGGTGTAACAATGGGTGAATGTAAAAAAAAAACCCTATTTTGTGCCGTCATTGTTTTGAGATAAACACCTCTCCTAGCTAATTTGGGTCCTCTGATTGCAAATATGAAGTCAAAAATTGCAAAAAAATTTATGCGTGAGAAATAAATAGTTCCAGTGTTTTCCCCAGGGTTAAAACACGGGGGCAAAACTACCTCCGCATTCGGCTCGATGGTGTACTATAGACTCGACCTGTTTCCACCATATACTCCCCYATGTTTCCGCCTTATGCTCCCCCTGGCTCTTAGAGCATCCCCACCAGTGTCTTCCCCATCCCTATCCCTATCCCAAGAACTCATCCAAACAGATAGGGATGGGGAAGCACCTCCACACCAGTCTTCCCCTCAATCCCAAGCGCACTTACCTGCCACCATGCACATCCAGGTTAGAAATTACCCTGCCACCATGCACACAATAGCAGCAAGCTGATGGGGCCTAAGAAAGTCAACCTCGGCAACATTATTTGCGTTAATGTTTTGTTTGGGACAACTGGTTAAAAGTTGGGTCACATAATTTGGGTTTATGTTTTGTTTTGGACAACTGCACAAATGATGGTAAATGGTGTTACCTACATTAATTGATTTAAAATAGTCATAAATTTTAACTCATAATGAACATTTTTACCAATTATAGGTACAAAGTTTTCCCAACTATAGTACTATTAGGATCCATGTATTGTGTAAGTATTCATGTACAACAAGTATAGTGTTTTTTATTTTATTTTTTAAAGTGAATGTTTTCATTTATTTCCAAATTTGTCTTGAAATTTTCTTTAATTTTTTTGTTTATGATTATATTATTTTTTCGTAGATTTATTTTCAATTCATTGTAATCATAATTATCCAATTTCACTAGTAACTAAAAAATGATAATTAATAAGATTTAATTTATTAAGCACACTAATTAACTTATCACCTTAATTCAATATTTAAATAATTAGTAAGAAATTATTAATTGAAGCACATACCTTAAATTAGTGTGAGTCTTCAATGGCCACAGTTGAGCCCCCAGAGTTGAGCCCCCATCAAGCCACCTGCCACTAACAGGAAGCCATTGAAAATTTACACCTTCCTGCCACCATGCACACGTCAGATTCGAGTTGAATGCGCGTCACTAAAAGTAAAAATGAGGGATACAGGTTACCTGTTTCCAATTCCCTATCCCTCATCGGGTTTAGGGAATTGGGACCCCCTCTCCCCTAAAATTTGCAAATACAGCGCACTGGTGGGAGGGGGGTCTTCTCTATCTGGATGACTTTCATCCGGATAGGGATAGGGAAGACCCCTGGTGGGGATGCTCAGTCCTCCCTGGAATTGTTGCCAGTTCTAAGTTTAGGTGTCGTTCCCTCATTGGAGGTCCGACCTCGCTTCACTGCCAGGTGGCAATTCCGGATATGCTGAGGACATAATAGCTCCTGGCTGGTTCCCCCTTGAAAGCCGGTCCAATCCCCCGGTCCAACGCTGAACACGAGGTTTACCAATACTGTAATAAGCCGAACCACAAGCACCTGCCAGGAAGCCTCTTATAGGCCGGGAGGCCGGGGACTCGTTCGTTTCTTCTTCCTTCCTTTCTTTTTCTTTCAAACCCTGGAACACTCAGTCTTTTTTTCTTTTGAATTGAACACGTGGAAGATTTCAACCTCCAAAAGTGTTGACCTGCAGTCTTTTCGGCGGAGGGGGGGCCAGGCCTTTGAAGGGTTCCAACAATGCAATGCTGGCTTGTGTTTTTGAAAACGAAAAGTCAAAGCACGGTGGGTGGGACCGCAGGACGTTAAATCCTCCGTTCAAAGTGGGCCCTGGGTTAAAACGCAAGGGACTTTCTTATTTTTCACATAAATTTATTTTAAAAAATTCTGAATTCATGTTTGCAATCAAGGTAGGAGGCTTGAATTCCAATCGGGCATTTTTGAACTGAACATTACACAGAGGTACATTTTGCTTTCTTTAATGTACTAAAATGTACAAGATTTGTACATTCTAGGAGGTGATCACTTTTAGAGCCCTATGGCATTTCAACTTCAAATTTTTACAACTAATTTCACAAAGCTCCAAAACCTGTGAAACAACTTGGGCTAGATGCCGTTTCCTCTTGTCTTTCAAAGAAAATTACCGTATAAAATATTTCAAGATGTTTACCCCCCAAGATTCAGTTTCAGCACTTAGATGATTGCTTTATGGACCTCCTACCTTCAAGGACCCCAAAATAGCTAGGAGAGGTCAAAAACATATACTAGACACGGCTCAAAATAGGGGACTTGTTTTTACTTTCACCTCCACATAACCCCAAAATTACCCTTCTGGGCCCACTTCGAATGGAGGATTTGACATTCTGCGGTGGGACCTTTCGGCCTTGGGAGCAGCAGAAGTTGCCGACCTCACAGTCAACGGTGATGGGAATCACTACTCAGTCTTCATTCATTCCCAGAAATAAAACAAAATAAGAAATGGGCATAGGGACTGATTGCAGGCACGAAGGAAGAAGGCGGTGTCTGCGAGGTAAGATTATTTTCAGTTCATGGATTTTAAGGCCGTGCAAAACAGCAGAGAACTAAAGATAGGAGGCTCTGAAACTGCTCCTCCTTTTTCATGTCTTTTCTTTTTCATATATTTTTAGCATATTTTTTTAGACAAAGAAAAACAGATTATGATTGTAACACAACTTGTTTCGTATTTTTTGAAGCATTTTTGAATTACTTATGAATTTTCAAACAAGATGAGTCATAGGTCCCTATTTATGAAGTACCTTAGGTCTTCCATGAACCGTTCACTTGCAACTTCTAGCGAGAAATGGGAAAGTAAAGAGAATGATTGGCTCTTGCAATAAATTATTATTTTTTTATCAATCCATTCAATGGCTACAAAAGGTTCATTTAACCCTTAAAAGACAGACCTATCACCACAAGGAGAGGCTGAGTGCAATATGTAGTGCTTGACCGAGGGGAAAAACACTATTCACGTACATGTTTAGCTTTGAAAAAATTGTACAAACCAATATCTAATGCTCCCCATTCAAAAATTGCAAGAAGACCAACGTGGCACAAAACACTTTCATGTGAAAAATATTTACTATCTTCATAGTATTAGTACTATCTAAAAATATGGAAGCAATTAAAGACACAAAGTTTGACTTTCCATGATGATTGACTAATGTGTGGTCACTTTCACAAAAAGAACGGATGAAAATTGGCGAGTATCAACTCACCAGATGAGTTTTGTTGTCATCCACAGGACGCAAAATGTCCGCGCCGTCCTGCAAGGGTTAAAAGCCATCTCACGTCCATTTCAAGTGAGTCTATATAAGGTAAAACAGCCCATTACAGACCAAATGAGGAGTTTGCCCTCATGTCATTGCTGAAATCTTCTAATTTTTTTCCCACATGTGGACAAGTGATAGAAATGATGAGAGCAGTTGAAACTATATTTTTTGAACAAAGTGTGCATTTGTTATGAATTTATGAAGTGTTCCACCCATCACGGTTTCTAGACTACCCCCAAACCAACTAGAACTGTATCCATCATGGTCATCTTACTCACCTAATGCAGTCAAAATATTTTCTAACACAGAAGGCTTGGAAGAATCACTTCCTATAATGAATTAACACTGAAAAGCTGAAAGTTCCTATTATGGTCACTAATCACCCCATTCCAGTACTTAAGACATTGATTGTGGCCAAAATCTCATTCTTTGGAAGAAAACTGTAATGGGCTCATTCCTAGGGGTCTGTAATGGGTAGAAAGTCCGTAATGGGCTGTTTTACCTTAGGCGGTTCTAAATGCCCACTCACTTTCAGAGCCTCCTACCTCATGAACCGTCTTTCATTCACGACCATTGTTTTTTTGGTAACTCAATCCTTAAACGTCGACAACAAGGTTTGATGTCCGATGGATGACAAAGAATTTTTCTATGTGAAACGAAAGTGCAACTTTCATCCTCCGAATTTTGTGTAGAAAGGAGAGATCTTCTACAATAGTTTGACTTCCAATAAGTGCTTTTGGATTTTTTGGAACCTTTGATTTCCAAGGTATCAGAATGGATGATTTCACAATCAACAAGTCCGTCCTTCAAGGATTGAACCTTAAATGCCGAGCTGGTGACCTTCAAAATCATGAGAATACTTGGTAAAAAAAATCCAAAAATATACATTAGAAGTCAAACTATTGTAGAAGATCTTGCCTTTCCACCTCCAATTCCAAGGATGAATAGTTGCACTTATGTCCTATAGAGAAAGATGCTCTCTCATTCATTGACCAAAAAATGGCCTTAGCGTCATTTATGGGTTAAGCTCCTCAATCATTTTTGCTTATATCTTTGTATAGAAATATCATTCACCCAAATTTCATGAAATTGATTATAAAGGATGGTTGTCTTTTCAACATTCATGTATTACTTTGGATGAATGAGAAGTTAGTTGGACAAAACAAAGCATGTAAGCCTTGGCTTTGTTCATTGTTTAAAATATGGACATCGGAGCGCTTAAAGGTTAAACTTACATTAAATTGCTGCAAGCAGTTTCATCAAGCTCTGGCACAATTATGGAGCCATGGAGGGAAGGAGTTGGATAGGTGCAATTTTGGAGGGAGGGATTTTTTTTTTTTGAAACACATGGACCATTTCCATTGCAAAAAGGAAACAATATATAGAACCAAAAGACAACATCCCTAGTGAATCCATAAAGGATAAAACTTTAAGGTTTCCTCAACTAAAAAAAAATTTCTCCATTTTTTTTTTCCTTTTTTCACTTGATGTAAATTTTAAAAAAAAATAGAAAGGAGGAGTTTGATATGTGCAATTTTGGAGGGAAGGAGTTAAACATGCTCATGACAGTGGCACAAATCCGACTCAAAAAGAGCACACTATTTACAAAAAAATGAGGCTCTTTAGAGCATTCCCACCCGTCCTGGCCTTTTGTAGGCAATTTGGGATGATCACTGTGCAGGCTGGTTGTCCTCAAGGCCCAAGCGCCTCGCCCATGACCAAGGCCTTTTGCCGGCCTCCTTCCGAATTTCATGGAGGATTTCAAGGGAAGGCTTCAAGTAGTGCATTTGATTGGGYGCTTTAGTGGGAGGATTTATAGCATTTTGTCTCACTATGTTTTAGAGGCCGGTGAAGAGGCCACGATGCGGCCTCCAAAAGCTCCTTGTTTTGGAGTCCGCCCATGGCCTACAAGCAAGGCCTCTTAAGAGGTCATCCGTTTTGTAGGACGGGTGGGAATGCCACCCCGTTTAGGGGGCTCTATGCCCTCTCATTTGTATCAGTTCATCTCCTTTTATCAATATAGACAAGTATAAATATTTTGCCCTCTTGCCATGTCACTCATGTGCCAATAGCTAGTAAGATTAAGTTGCTAGTTTATATCATTTTAAACTATATTTTTCTATTTGTGTTTTATAGGTTACTATTATAAAGGAAATAGGTCAAATCCCCAACCCTCACTTGGATTGATTTGACAAAATATAGTAAGAAAAATATCTGATTTTTTATATTCTTGTTGCAAGGGCTTGAAGCAAGCTGTTTTGGAGGGATAGATTGCCCAAAAAAATTTCATTGATACAAGTAGTTGTTAATAAAAAAAATATAAAAAATCTCTTTTGGTTGTCTACACTATTTTTTTAATGTTAATTCAGGTACTTGGTGAAATGATGAAAAACAATTGTTACCATTTTAGACTATTTAATGAGGGCGTCAAATTACTCAAACCAATTGTTTTCCTTCTTCTTTGTATTTAATTAACATAGTATCTTTTTCAAAAAAGATGATGAAAAAGATGCTTTTGAATTTTTATTGTGTTACATTCATATTTTTAATGATAGAAAAAATGGTGAAAGAAACAAATAGGTAAAAGAGATTGGAGAAAGTTATGGTGAAAGAAGCAAATACAGATTAAAGAAAATGGTAAATAACTAGAAAGAGCCCTAAATGCAGACAACGAGAGAAATTTCAATCTTTAATGGGTTGACAAAGATGAAAGATTATTCACCTAAGATCCCAGTATCCCACGATTGACTTCAAAAGTCCAAAATATATAATAAAATAAGGTAACTGAGAGTTTTTTTTTTTAGACAATAAAGATTCTTCTAAATGATTTATTTTATGTTATTCAAGAATGAACCTCTACAACAATTTTAGCCATTTTATTTTATGATTTTTTTAGCCAATAGGCAATTAATGCAAACTCGTATTCAAATAATAAAAAAAAAAACTTATCTATAATATCACTATCAATTTTATAATTAAAATTGGAATGAGGTTACAAAGATTGTTAATTATACTTTATTGATGGAGATACATTTAATATTATTAAAGAACTATATTTCCTTTCCATCCTTGTTGTATTCAATTTAGAAGTTGTACTTCATCAACTATTTTTATTCATTTTTGCATTTACCAAAGTAAACAAGGATGTATCCATGCCAATAAAAATAGCTACGTATTTCCAAACAAAAGAGTATTCCACATAGTAGTGATCTTACTTCTTCTAGTTGAAGAATTGCCTATAAAAAATGCATCAAATTTCTCCCAAATGGCAAAGTACTGGAAGAATACTACTACCTATACAATAAGTAAAAGGGGAGGGGATAAAGTATATTATCATCTTCACTAGTTTCCATAGCAATATTGAAAATTCAAGCTTTTTTGAGAACAATATCCTTAGTTTCATTGTTCTCATTTTAAATGAACATATTTGGAAAGACAGGGCTCTAAAGGTTTAAATCTCGTACAAGATGCAATACATGGCCACTATGGAGATTGAAAATTAGAGTATAATATTTGAATTTTGAAGTGCAAAAAAAACTTTATTTCATTCCTACAAAATAGGGTCAAACTTTGATTCTTCTTAGAGTAAAATTTCTCTACTACACAAAAATGAGGATTTCAACCATTCATAAGTATATGACATTAGGTTCATTCATGAAAAATTTCAAAAGAAAATATGGAGCCTGCCTTATTACCTTACTCTAAATCAACTTGCAATGCAAGTAGGTTAAGTGCATTGATAAAACTCTAGTCATTTTTTGATGATTTCTTGTCGTGCCATGAGGAAATATTATATATGAAATTCAAACAGTTAAGAACTAGAAACAAACATTTGAAATATGTGGGAAAAATTTCAAGAACTTTGACTTCACAGATTGCAAGATGATAGGGCTTGAAGTTAGAAAATTACGATTTCTCTTGAAGCCACCTCAACATAGCTAACAAAGTTTGACTCCTCTTAGAATGTGATTTGATAAATAATTTTTTTTTCTAAAAGTTATATGATATTTTATTAATTGTTTATATGCCAAATTTCAAAAATTGATGAGCATCTTTGAAAAAGATGCCTCAAAGATGCCCAAATTGCCCAAACTACCAAAAAAAGTTCAAGGTAGCATAATTTTTTAATTGGGCATTCAATTGGAAAAAAAAATCATATTTTACTAAGAAGATAAATGTTTACACCTCGTGCCAAAAATTTGTGAACATCAAATTGACTTCACAGGGACCTACTCGGATTTTCAGTGGTCTTTTCAACAAACAATTGGCCTTTAGAGCTTAAAAATTACCACTTGGTCAAAGGCAGTGGAATTGAATTGATTCTTGTTGGTTTCATGGTGTATCCCCTAGACATGTATGTAATAGAGGAAAGGAAAGATTTGTTAAGAAAGATGGGGTGGGAACATATTGGACACATAAATTTTATATGTAAGATAGCCCCACTTAAAAAAACCACATGAATGAATTATAAAAACCATAGGGGATTGGATATATATCCCTAGTAGTTTATCATGTAAAAATACGGTCATCTTAAATACAATAATTAAGGTAAATAGCCCCACATCAAATATCTTCTTAACTCATGTATATACCTTAAATTACAAAGAGTGATCTCCCCAAGTTTTTGTATGATATGACGTGCTGGATAATATACCCTTGCTCTAAAGGCACCAACTAAAAAAAATCTATGATATTGGATGATCTAATAGATTCTTTAGTGTGACAAATGGAAAACATTTGGATATAAGGATATTTGTAAAATACTTTTGTAGACCAAATTTTTCAACTTCAAAAATTGTAAATACAAAATGTAGATCATTGCTTAAAATTATCAATCAACGTAGATTACATGAAATTTGTATTTCTCTTCTTAAAAAAGAATCTAAAAATGTTTTAAAATGTTTAGAATCTTCAAAAAGAATCAATGCTTAGGATTTCTTTAAATTCACTTTGTTTAATATGGCTCGTACCTACAATTGAAATTGTTGAATTAATTAACTGGTATAATATAATGGCATCATTGAGCACCTTGGTGTTAATTGTGGACATGCCATAACATCACTAAAATGTGTGACTCTAGGCAAGCAAGCAAGAAGGCCACGGATGACCATGATCTCAATATAGCTACATAATACAACAATAGAGCTTATTTTTAGTTGGATGGCCGATTCAAGCAAGAGTTCAATTGAAACTTCAAACGTTTAGTCTAAATTCTTATAAAGATTTAAAAAATAAAAAAATACATAAAAAATTCTCAAAATGTTGTATATAAGTATGCTCCAATTCTCCGAATCAATTGTATGGTGATATGGTCTTGCAAATAAAGGTTGTAAATTAATGCAAGAATCTAGAATGGTTGGATTAGAGCATATCATAATCAATCATAATCAAGTGYAGTTATCTTAGTCTATAATAAATGGAGACCCCAAATTAATAAGATAATGAAACATAGATCCGAATTTATGTACACAAGGATAAATGCATCCATAATTAATATTAATAGAAATTGAAAATATTGATTATTTTTAAACATTGGTTTTTTCATTGGATCTTATTGGCAAGTGAAAGGATTGCAACACACTTTGGTATGCATTATTCGGATATATTTTGAATAAGTTATAAAATTTCAAAGTCTTTTTTCTTGTCATACCAAAAATCATTCCAAGCTCATTTAAACTCTTGTGTTTTTATTGTGTACAACTTGTGTCATCCAAATCTAGGTTCAAGTGTTCTTTTGGGGTCCAAATGTAAATGTAGTATGTTGGGAAATGATGGTTAAGTATGCATTTAACTTAGATAATTCCCTAGCTTGAATTACAAAACAAAAATGAAATGTAATAAGAAGAATGGAAAGTAAAACAAGTATTTTATCTTATCATTGTCATTGTCATGAATGTCATTTGTTTTGGCTTTGAATTCTCAACAATCACTAGAATTTTGTCATGGTACTAAAAAACTTGGCATAGATCTTTTACATCCTCAACCTCTTCTCTACAACATTGAAAACATGGTCAAATTTTCCAAATTAACCCCTAAAGGACCAAGGCCATTTTGTTTTGTCAAAAACCTTCAAAACTGCTATTYGTGCTGCGTTCACCCAAGAAAACAAAAAAAACATTTTCTTAAGAATCTAACTATAGGATCTTTTAATTAACTTTTGTGAGATCATGTGGTATACATTTCATCACGTTTGACCGTATAGATTGGAAGATATGAGCATTCAAAGTTGGAAAAAAAAACATTTTTGAATTGCGGTCTGCAATTTCAAATGACTCTGACTGCCATGTGTGGAATTTTTTTGCACTACAGATTTTGAATTTAAATTCTTTTGTGTTAAAGAATTGAGGTGAGAGTCTAGGAAAAAATATACAAAATAAAAACTTGATTTCCATTCTTTAAGAAATTGTTAAGTAGAAGTAGGTCCAATATTGAATGAAAAACTATATAGTTAATAGCTCTAAGATGGTATTGAAAGACAATCCCACTGGTGAGATTTTTCTAGAAAGTAAAATTAACCTTGTCCAACAATTATTTTTGAAAAATTGTGAAAATTGTGAAAATTGCATTTGGAAATGAATCCTATAAGTTATTTTTTCAAGAAGATGCTTAGATCGCCCGAAAAACAAGATTGGCCATAACTTTCTCATTACTAGTCCAAATAGAATGAATCAAAGCTTCACATCTAGAAAAAAACATATCATTGTAGAGAAAAAGAAATTTAAATTTAAATTTTAAATTATTCCAATTTTTTTTGTTGCTTGCCGAGTTCAATTTTGGGCTTTTTGTGGTATAACTTTTGCTCCCGGGCACCATTTGAAATAAATTTTTTAGTCCCAAAAACTTATCAGATTTTCTATCTTATGAGGAAGTTTCAAAAAGTTTCATCAAAAGTTGAGGTCATAGGAACCTGCCCAAAATCCATTTTGTTCCCAAGGGGACAATGGTCCTTTAGTGGTTAAAGTGCTTTGGGTCACCAAAAATTTAGATATTTATCTACATAAAACTGCGGAAACAAGGACATGATTAGAATAACACTTGACAATGTTATTCCTAAATAATTGAAAAGTGCCAAAGTTATACATTTATGCCAATTTGGCAAAATCGATGTTGAAGAAAAATATTCACCATTACAGGCTTCCTAATAAAGGTATTAATTACATAAAAACAAATACAAAAGTCAATGAAATTCAAATCAAAATTAAAGAAGTACATCCTCCTTATCTAAAAATAACAAAATCCACATATAAGGTCCTGCATTTTGGGGGCAGTAACACATAATATAATGGCAAAACTCCAAAATCATTAACCCTTAAAGGACATTGGAAACCCGAAAGGCATTTTGAAAGTCAAACTTGAATGTTTTACATAGTTCTTGATTTCAAATGCTTCCAATAATCTACTTTTTATTTCAGTTTATTATTATTCAAAATTGTTGAAATTGTAAATTTTGTGACAATTTGAAGATAGTATTGTGAATTCAAAGCTCAAAATACACCACTTTTGAACTTTATCTATCATATTTCTTTTGGTTTGAGCTAAAAGAATACACCAAGTACATCACGATGTTTGTTTCTATTATTTACATTTTTCTAAAAACTTTCATACTATTTAAATCATTTTTGTAATTATTGTGATTTCTATACTAAATTTTCTCGTAAAAACCAATTTTATTTTTTTCCCCCTAAAAAAAGTGGTTTTTTCTATTCTGCTTGAACTACCCATTTATGAAAGAAACTTAATATATTAGGCCATAAATTTTGACTCATATTTATGAATCTCATGAAATTTAGTGCGTATCAAAGATATTCCTCGTCCCCACTTTCTACTACACATTGGGCCCAAAATATGAAAATCTCTAATCACACGTACGTGCTCAAAATTGCTATGTAGCCAAAAAAAACATGTTGGTCCTATAGGGGTTATCCCCTTATTGATTAACCCTTGAACGCCGCGGCAGAATCAAACCGTCTAGGACATAATTGCAACTTTTCATTTTTGGTATTAGGACTGGAAAGGGAAGATATTTTCTAGTACTTTGACTTCCAATGAGTATATTTGGCTTTTTCAAAGTAGATGAGGTCACACGGTATCAAAAATGCATTATTTCCAGGGCCATCGTCCACTGTTCAAGTGTTAACCCTTGCATGACGAGGCGGACATTTTTTGTACTTTGGATGACAAAAAACATATCTGGTAAGTGGATACTCGTCAAATTTCATCCATTCTTTTTGTGAAAGTGACTACACTAAATAGCGAAATTAGATGCCCCTCACTAATTTATTGACATTCCACAGTATATAAATTTTTACTGTTAGTGTACAAGAATGCACTACTTTTGAATTAATTATTGGTGTAGTTGGAACTCGTGAACTTCCATATGTACAAATGGAAATATTTGTAATCATGACTTTGATGACTCGTAGAGTAACTTTCTTGGAATAAGGCAACGTAATTGTAAAGGCAACCTAATTTCACTATTTAGTGTACACATGTCAATCTTCATGGGAAGTCAAATTTAGTGTCTTTAATTGCTTCCATATTCTTAGGTAGACCTAATTCTATGAAGATAGTAAAGATTTCACATGGAAGTGTTTTGTACCATCCTCCCCTTCTCGCAATTTTTGAATGGGTAGCATCAAGTATTGGTTTGTACAATTTTTCCAAAGCTAATCATGTGTGTGACCAATGTTTTTCCCCTTGGTCAAGCACTACATATTGCACCCCACCTTTCCCCTCAGTGATAGGTCTATCCTGTAAGGATTAAACCCCTGATTGGCGAGAAGAGTTTTCCCAGTGGCATGGCCCCCTAACCCTTGCCAGCTTCCCTCTAACCCTTCTTGCCCGTAGAAAGTACAATGTGGGGTGGGTGGGTTTGGCTTTCCATTATGTTTAGAGCAACCCCATAGCAACACTGTAAGTGCTGTGTGCCATTGATTTTCTTTTGACAAAGAAGATCAATGGCTTACAACACTTACAATGTTGCTTGGCCGTGTTGCTGCGGGGTTGCTCTTATACAATTCCTTTATTTAGTCACATTTAGACAGAAAATCTTTTTTTCAAACAAAAGCTCATAATATGTGATTTAGGTACTTTTTCATTCATTAGGTTGTAAATTTGATTACTACATGTTGGTACTAGTTTTTTTTTTTTTTTTTTTTTTTTGACACACACAAGTTGCAAAGGAACCTGTGCCATTTTCCCAGACAAGTGTAAGGGGATTTCACATCCGGGGATCGAACCGCCAACCTCTCCATTCGGTTTGGGTACTTTACACCATCACCCTAATAGTTTAAGGACAATTAGGGTCATTTCGGACCTATGTCGGTACTAGTTTGATAAGGGACTATTTGCTCAGGATTCTATATCAAGATGCCCGAGAGTCATCCTGTCCAGTCCTGTCCAGGCCTGTACTAGGGAGTACAACGTTGGTACAGTCCCGGTACTTCAGTATGGACCTGAGTTTCTTCCCTTGTATTACGGAGTCTTACTATGAGGCCAGATAGCGGGGCTCGAACTTCGGAGACGGCAGGGCACCCGTTCCCCGTCCCCCGTCAACGGAGAAACCGAGGGACTTGTTTATACTTCGGGGTCCGTTGCCCGGAGCAACGGAGCCCGTGATTTGGGGCCAACTGAACCGGAAACTCGTGCATGTAAGTTCTGATACCGAAGACGCATTATTGGCAAAGGAAGGGAACTGGTGCTCTCACTGCTGATGACGGAGGGCAGGGGGCCTTCCATCAGAGCATCCCCACTCCGCACCCGGTCAATAGGGGTGGGCAACCTCAATTGGCGTGTCCAATGAGGGGAGCCGAGCCTTCCTTTTTTGCTATCACCCCATCGCAACTCCGTCTAGAGACACGGGAGGAAGTCAACATGGCCTCTACGAGCGCCACCTCACCCCCACAAAGCATGGAGAAGCAATAAATGTCCCTCGAAATGTGAGCAAAGAACAAAATTCACCCATACCGCCAGGGCTGATTTTTCACAAATTTTTAGCCCGTCCACGTCCAAAAACATTGAATTGAAAGGCAAAAAAAATTGTAACCCATCCCAAAACTGGTAATCTCAAAATCAACCCGTCCATGGAAAGGTTAAAAAAAAAGAACCCGTCCCAAAACTGGTTGGGAATTGAAAATACCTGTCCCGTAAGGAGTACAAATAAACCTCTTAGAATGTTTGTAAATTTTAAAAAAAAAGATCGGTGTCGAGGTGAGTGCTTGGAGATGGTGGAGACCATGAGAGAGATGATCCCAAATAAGTCTCTATTTGAAGCTTGGGAGTTTGCAGGTACCACTCCAGAGTCGTCCATCAATTGGCCTGGTTTGAGTAACTTGTGGAAGAGAGTTATGGTGATTCCTGTGAGCACTGCAATATGTGAGAGGGGGTTTTCTAAACAAAACTTGATCAAAAGTCATCTACATATTAGCTTGAAGTTGGAGACTTTAGATGCTTTGATGCTCATTTCATGTGCAAATATTCCAGTTGAAAATATGAATTGGAATGCACTGATGCTTTTTTGGAGAAACATGAAGGATAGGAGAATTCATCCACTTGTTTGAAGGGTAAGTTGCTCTTTTTAAAAAAAAAATTGAACATGTTTATATAAACTAAATTTTTATTCAATTGCTAAGTTTACCTTCAATTAAAATTTTTGACATTGTGTTAAAAAGGTTCTAAATTTTGTGATTGATGAATCAATGTGTGCAGGTGGATTGAACACTTGAAGATTGGTATTTCAATTAGGTATTAGTGGTTTGACTCCATTATGCTTATATTCACATGTCATATATGACATAATGTAATCAATATTTTCACCTTTTTTTTTGGAAAAAATTATCAAAAAAAATATTTATTTTTAGAACCCGTCCAAAGTGAATTTGACACGTCCAAAAACCGGTTCATTTTCTGAGAACCCGTCCACTGGAAATGTTTTTTTTTTATGAACATGTCCCTGGACATGTTAGGGACCTTGTGAAAAATCACCACTGCATACCGCCTCACGGGGAAGCCACCCCAATTGGCCGTCCGACCTCTACAATTGGCCGCGGCCGGCCATTTTTTTGGCTTCCCCGTGTGTGCCGTGGGGGAAATAAATGGGGCCGGTCCGGCCAATCCCCGGCCTTGCTTGATTGGCCGTCTGCGGTGGGGATGCTCTCAGAGTTTTGGGAAACAGCCACGGCAGGCTTCAATTTTCTCTCCCGTTTTTTTAATTTTTTTTAGGAAACAGGCCCTATAGGGATGATTATGCCCTGGCAAGCGTGCCTAGGCAAGCCCGGAGGGCGAGCCAGGGCATAATCGGCCCAGTAGGGCTTGCTCTCTTACATTAAAATATGGGGAGGCTTATTCTGCGATTTAAAAAAATTGTAATCTGATGCTAATTTTGCATGTAATATCTGTCTAGAAGACCAAGTCTCAAACYAGGTATGAACAAGCCAATTCAGCCAAACGGAATTGTCCTGTTGAATCATTGACCGAATTCTACCACGGAATTCGCCTCTAAAATCGCAGAATAAGCCTCCCATATTTTAATGGAAACATTAACCCTAAAAGGAATTAGGGAGTCCCCTTTGGAAATCATCGTTTCTGAAACCGTGGGAATAATTGGTATTAAAAAATTCAAAAGAATTCATTTGAAGTCAAAGTATTGTAGAAGATCTCCCCTTTCCATACAGAATTCCGAGGATGCCCCTAGTTGCACTTCTATCCCCAACGGAAATATACTTTGTCATCCATCAAACACTAAACGTCTATGGTGTCCTTCCTCGATTGATTGAATTGGTTGACTGCATCAAACAATGATAATGTACAGGGCAATGCCCAAGGAGGAGGGCATTTCAAAATATAAAGGGCCAACAAGGAGGGCGGAGCCCGACAAGGAGGCGTTTTATATCATGAAATGCCCGACGATGAGGAGCATTGCTTGATGTAAATCGCGAGCAGGAAAATTAAAGTTGGATGAAACACTTGGGATGAAATAACAAAATTGGATGAAGAATCCGTAATGGTCGATTACACAGGTTTGCCGGTCTGATTTGGCACTACAGCTAAATRCCCTGCAAAACTCTCCCAAGAAATGAACGGGGGCAATTTCTTGGGAGTGGTTTAGGTAAGTAGAACTTATAGCAAATGCTCTTAATCGAAGAGTGATTTCTCATGTACAAAATCATAATTAGAAAATCTATGATAGCTCACACTATTTGCTATTACAAGATTTCATTTGCAGGTTTGTAACCAAATCAGGCACAACGTGAACCTCTTTGTTCCTCAACAGGCCCTTACAGAGTTTTGGAAACCAAATATGAAATGGATTTCCTCTGCAAGCCAGATCCGACAGCCCCTATTTTGTTTAATTATGTACTTAACCCTTAAAGAATGGACTGGTCACCGTGGAAATCATCCATTTGGAGACTCTAGGAATTACTGGTTTAATAAAATTCAAAAGGAAGTTAAAGTATTGTAGTAGAAGATTTCCCCTTTTCACACCTATTTTCAAGGATGAATAGTTACACTTATGTGGATGAAAAACGTTCCCCTTTGCATGAAGGGTTAATGTCTTTCAAATTTGGATTTATCACTTCTGTTTACAATTGTAGCCATTTCAAGCCCATTGTCCTTTTATGTCCTTCAAAATATGGGTACAAGCATGCTTGGGGTACCCCACAATTGGCGTCACACAATATATTTCACTTAAATTCATTTCTTTAATGTGGATTGAGTTTCAAATCTTGTAGAAAAACTATGATTTTAATTCAAATTTTCTTGCTTTGTATAGAATACAATATGAAATCATCCAAAAAAGTTTTGCAGAAAACAAAAGTTACACCTCCCAAAGCTTTGCAGCCAAGGAGCTAGGGAGGGGAAATTTTTGGCCAAAAGTTCTCCAATCAGATTAATAAAGATCCTTAGGGAATTTCATTGAAATAATTACAGAGAATTCAATTAGAAAGGGTTTCATTAAATTATACCTTCAGTAGTGAAATCCAACTTCCAGGTTTCTCAAATTTTAGATGACAGAGCTTCAATCTCGCTCTTGATTAATTATCAACGACACGTTGACCGTGGTCCGTAGCGTGCTGCGGCTCCTCTTMGATCGATCAATCATGCTCCGGCGTTCACAACTGTTGCAGGTGCAGCTACAGCAGTTCTAATGCATGGTTGCTTTCAATTCAACGACACCATGCATACCATAGCCGACGGAAAAATCACATGTCTCCCGGCCACGTTCTCCCAGGCGTCAATGTTCGATGCATGCATCCGCATTTCTAACTTCAATTCTCTTAGGTCGCACTAAAGGTATGTCGATCCACACCTAGCCTGGACTTCGTCAATGCAAGATCGGGGGAGCAGTTTTAGCAAACATGCACCCCAAATCCGATAACAAGTAGGTCTCGATCTTTAGCACGAGTGCACGTTCGTGTCGGAGTCTTGCGCCGTTGCGCGTCCTTGGAATATTTGAGATGCCGGTTTCTGTAGAACTTGTTTAAATTCACACAGGGAGAAGGGTTTGTCAAATTCCACTTCAGGCTAGCTAATGTAGCTGGGTCAGTCTCGAGTTTGACTGTTGTTTTATAYATTCCCGTCGCTGTATTGGGGGTTCGCACTTGCTGGAGTAGGAGGCCGGAGCGATGTTAATTAGTGATTACCATGGTCGTCACACTGTTGTTTGTTGTTGGGCAGAGGGCTGCGGGTGCATGATGAGCTTGGAATTGCGAATCGGAGGGACTCTCTTCTAGTTTAATTAGTATCAAATCAATTGAATTGAATCTACTGTAGCGCTTGAGATGAGATACTAGCTAGGACCATCATCGTAAGTACTCCGTGACTTCGGAATTGTATGGATTCTCGGAGCTTGTAGGATGAAGCTTTAATTAATTGTGATCCGGATGTTAAAGCTTCACGTACAACGTACATGCACTGCCCTGCCTGCAGTGAATCACGTACTGAAATTGCGAAACCCTCTCTCCTCTGATCGAGATCTCGGAGCAGTCATTTACGAAACACGCAACAGGACGTAAGGAAGCAAACCGCAATTTGCAAAATTAAATCCAGTGAGTAACCATGATTTTCTTATAATTTGATTCTGAAGGTGGCTCAATCTTGCGTTCGCTCAATCACACGCATGAATGCACTCCACGGACAGAACGATGTTCCACCCGCACGATGCTCAGGAGACTCACAGCGTAGCCCTTGATGAGCGCTTGAAAGCACGGGGCAATCTCATCATAGGGCAGTTTTACGTAACATTCAGGAACCCCGTTACGAGCATTACGAGCAAAATGACTACACTAAATAGTGAAATTAGGTTGCCCCTCACTAATTTCTCAACATTCCATACTATATAAATAATTATTCTTCCTCAACAAGAACTCACTACTTTTAATTTAGTTATTGGTGTAGTTGGAACTCATGAACCTCCATGTGTACAAATGAAAATATTTATAGAAAAATCTGTTGACTTTGATGACTTGTAGAGTAACTTTCTTGGGGTAAGGCAACCTAATTGTGAAGGCAACCTAATTTCACTATTCAGTGTAGTGCAATATGATATTGCTATCCAGAAAATGTGGGGATAATTTTCCTGCAGGTGGGCTTGTAAATTGCTTTCGTTATTTTTTTTTTTTGACACAAGTGAAATGGACTTTCATTGCAAAGATTGCCTTTTTTTTTTTTTTTTTTTTTCAGTAATAAAAGATTCCACCCTAGCGAAAAGAGTATCTCTCAAAGTGTAAGAATGCGTCATGCTAGTAACTTTGATGGAGAGAGAAAAAAAAAAAAAAAATCTGAGCACATCTCCGATAAGTGAGCGTGTAAGGTCATGAATTCTGTGCAAATTTTTGCCATGTGGGTAATCCAGCAAAGAGGCAATTCAATTGAACTTTCACATGTGATCCATTTGACTTGTTGACTAGAATGTGTCCTTTTGATCGCACGTGCAATTAGTATTTCATTTCAACAGAAGGAACGTGGACTCTGCACTACTGTAGTGAGACTACCAGCAGCGTTCAGGGGTTGCAGACTTGCAGGATTTGCAGCCAGCCAGCATGAGCAAATTATGCAAGAACAGTGACAGAATCATTCACTGTGGCTCAGAAGCTGTTAATTGAAGTACAACTACATTATTAGTAATGGACAGGTGGAGAATTTCTGGAAGGGGGGGGGGGTTGAATTAATTTTAGTAAGATTTGACACATTGCCTTAAGATATACAGTAAGTGCATGTCCAACTTCAAATTGTACGAGCAGCTCCACCGCAAACTTGAAGACCACTGTAGCTGGAAGTGGACACTTTTGAGCTCCATTGCATCACCTTTATCGCCTTCTGCACTTCCTGGACAGATGCTATATGGCTCCACCCACGATATGTCTCAAGTCTTTTGAGTCCACGTGAGATCTCACGGAACTACTTACAAGCCAACTCTTCGCCCACAATATTTCTCAAGTCTTTTGAGTAATAGAGAACACGCCCTACAGGGGCAATTATGCCCTGGCAAGCGTGCCTAGGCGAGCCCAGGCTGCGCGAGCCACGGCATAATCGGGCCTGTAGGGCCTGCTCTCTTACATTAAAATATGGGGAGGCTTATTCAACCAAACAGAATTGGCCTGTTGAATCATCGACTGAATTCGCCTCTAAAATCGTAGAATAAGCCTCCCCGGATTTTAATGTCCACGTAAGAGCTCACCGAACTACTTACAAGCCAAGTCTTCACCCACAATATTTCTCAAGTCTTTTGAGTCCATGCAAGAGCTCAACCAATTACTTACAAGCCAAGTGTCACTCAACCTTCACGTGAGCTAAATGCAAGATTGATAAGAGGCAACAACAATTACTAGAGGGTCCCAACAGCAACAAAGTTATAACGATGCACTACAATGGTTCCCCAAGATCCGGAGATGTTGCTAGAAGTGGCTCGGGGCTTGACCCTCAAAATGACTTTTCACGTTGCAGTTGAAGTTGAAGCGTTAGCAGTGCTCTAAGTAAAGTGGATGGCGGTTTTGTATTTTGCCCCTTGCAATGAAATTCGGTTTCATTTGTTTCAAAAGAAAAGATTTTAAACAAATGGGTTGTAATCACATTTTTGAAATATGTTCACAAGGTAGCGTACCAAGATTTTGAGCAACCTGATATGTGCGCATGATAGGTAGTAAGAAAGAACACCTCATTCTAGGCCAAACTCCCATTACAAACATCTAGGAAAAAAAATCATACTATGTTGATATTGAAAAACAATAAACAAAAATGAAGGAAAAAAATTACTTAGTTTAGGGAGTTGATTCCACGAAATGAGGATAACATGTGTTTGCAATGGGTAGATACTATGCCATAATTACACACAAAAACCAATCACTTTGAATTAGGCCCAAATTAGTGCAAATTGGTATTGAGGTCATTATAGACTGGATTGGGCATGGATTATGTGGGGCGTGGGTGGGTAGTCTAAGCCTTGGGTCATTGCAAGAAACACCGGTCCTATTATCCGTCACAAATAGTGTTGCTCTCTTGTAATCTTCAATTACTTTTGAAGCATAAATCCCGTAAACTTGAATTTTTTTTTATTGGAGATGCCTAACTTGCTGATACTAATATCTTTTATTTTTCAAAAAAATTAAAAAATAAATTTATATTTAAAAATCATTTTTGCTAATTTGTCACACTTTGAGGTTTAGAGTTTTTCACTACGTTGTGAGTCACCAAATTTAATGATTTGGAGATGAAATTTTCATGATCTATTAATATAGTGGAAAAGCATAAATCTACCAAAGAGAATCTAAAATTTTATTATTTAATGTCCTCCACATGAGTGCAAACAACACTCCCATTGCATGCAATTTCAAAACATTGATGATGGTTCTAAAACCATTTTTTTGGTGAAATATCATCACCATCAAGTCTTCCCAAATTTGGCCAATTTTTAATTTTTGCAAAAAATTATTTCCCTATTTTTTACAAATTAAAATGTCAAAGTACCTATTTTCATGAGATTTTGCACTTTTCTGTTTCACCTAGTTAGAAAATTTTTCTATGCTTTTCCTTCTTAGGGTACCTTCTTCTTAAAGGTATATATATTGAACATATTTTTAATATTTTTTTAAATTGTTTTTCTAATTTTTTGGGAGTCCTGTAAAATCATGAGTATTATAGCCAAAGTGTCCACAAAACAGCAGGTGTTTCTTGCAATGACCCCCCTACAATAGCTATTGTTCATGTCATTGACAGGCGTGTATATGGCCTTCATTGATAGGCATTCATGGGAAACACAAGACAACATCCTTCTATAAAAAATTTTGAAATCTAAATATTATTTTATATTTTTCAATTGTAACAATGTTTCTTATCACTTGTCTACTAGAATTACACATTACAAATTCAATTTGGATCAAGTTAAAAGTGTCAATGTTTGCCCCACTCACATAACATTCTTAACCGGGTGTTATGTCTCCCCCAAGGTGGAGGTATAATCCTCCTATATATACCTAGGGAGGACTTTAGTACTTTATAATGAAGACAATTTCATTGGCTGGTCTGGAGAAGACTGATGCCATGATTGGTTGTTGCCTTGATGGGGGGGCCACATTTGGAGGGAGCAAAAGGGACCCCAGTGAAGGTTAAGAATGTTATGTCAACAAGAGAAACCCCAAATGAAAATTGGACAAATGTTCTGTTCAGTTGTGTCTTATGAAAATTGGCAATGTTCTCGTGTCCAAATTCCATTCCTAAGTGTTGACATTGACTACGAAATTTCTTCAAAAATTGCTGACATGGACTCCTTCCACATAAACCCTCTATAGTACAGTAACCCAAACCTGTCAAGGTTGTACAACAGGAAGTAACTTAATGGTTGAAAAGCATGCAGGACGTTAAATCCTCCATTCAAAGTGGGCCCAGCTGTCTAGAATTTTTTATTTTTCACATAAAGCTTTTTTTTCAAATTCTGAATTCATTTTTGCAATCAGAGACCCCAAATTAGCTAGATGAGATCTAAACCATACCCTAGACATGGCTCAAAATAGGGGGCTTTTTTTTACTTTTACCTCCACTGAATACTTATGTGCCCACTTTGAATGGAGGATTTAACGTCCTGCTAAAAACACACCATCAATTCTTTTTCACTCATGTTTTTTTGTCAGATCTGTACTTTGCCTTAAAAACTCATGGTCTATTCAAAACCATTGCAATAGCTCTGCAAAATTGTTGCAAAAGTCTTGGGTACGGAACCAGCAAAAACTAATAACTAAACTATTGCAAATAAATAATATTGCAATCTCAAATAGTTGCAAATACATTTCACAATGTTCTGCTCAGAAACAGACGTTTCAAAATCACTCCACTCATGGAAGGGAGGGCCTCTTCAATGGCCCAAACCCTATTCAGTTGTGTTTTACAAAGCCTACCATTGGTAAAACCTTCAATTTTTTTTCCCAAACCCAATTTTGAGAAACCTCAATCGGCAAAGGATATAGGCATTTTAGAGTTATAAAGGGATATTTACTAATATGCAAGTTAACTCCACTACACTAAAGATGATATTTAGTGTTTAGTGACATTTAGTGTTTTTACCCCCCTATTAGCTACAACACTAAATCTAAACTTGTCCACAATTAGTGTTAGACTTGAATGCCCCGCCTTCTCCTTCCCTAGAATTGCTTGGGTTCTCAACTTCATTGCGCAGCCGCCTTCTTCCCTGGCTTTCCTTGCTTTCACAAACACAAAATTCAAACATGTAACTTTTTAGCAAGTCTCTCAAATCACCGTAGTTCACATTTAGTGTTTGAATTGACATTTAATGTTACCTACTTTCATAGGGTAATTGGCTTTTAGTGTATGCCTTCGTATTTAGTGTACAAGACACTAAATATCATCATTAGTGTAGTGGGGGACACACTAATTGCCAGTCATTTAAAACATTTTTTCTACTAAATTTTTATTTATTTTAATTTGTTTAGTGAATCCTGGGAGAAGAGGGGGAAGTATAGTCTTTGTCCTTCAGTCATTAATTTTTTTTGGAAATAAATTTTTTTCTAGTAGAAAAAAAAGATTAAAAAATTAAGAATTAGTATGTCTAACACTGCTGTAGTTGAATTCACTTTCAGCAGAAACTGCTGCGTGAATTTGAAAATTTGTATGCACAATTTCAGAATGCTCTATTTACTTATCGAAACTATTCGGCACGCTAGTTGTAAATTCATTTGCAACGGGAATAAARTTTCAATGAGTGCCAAAAACAATATTATATATATACATATATAAATGGTAGACTCCCTCACTTGGCAGATTGCATCAAACAATAATGCAAGCCATCAGCAAATGCTCAGATGTCCTTGATTGAAGTGATTTCTCATATTACGAGATCTATGATAGCTCACACTATTTGCAGATTTGTAACCAAATCAGGCATGACGTGATCCTTCTTTCCTCAACAGGCCTTTACAGCTAGAGTTTAAAAAATGATTCTGAAATCGCCTTCTTCAGTCCCTATTTTGTTCGTTTCTGTACTTAAAATCCGGAAACAAAACTCCTATAGCAGCCATATATACTCTATATAAGGTAGGCATCCTCAAAGCGCCACAAATTGGTATTGTGCTTAATATCATAAGGCTGGTCAGATTTTCATATTGTCTTGTTGGCAAGTGAAAAAAAATTCCAATGCACCAAAGAATGCAACATTTGGATACAATATGCAAAAGTTATGAAGGGTCAAAATTTGATTCTAAAAGCGTTTCTTTCACATAGGTACATAACTGAGTTACCTACCTTATCCATCAATAATCGTAATGACACATGATTTCTATGATTCGGGAGCTGAACCAATTACAAATAAAAACCCAAGCTTGTTCAAAAGATATAAACACACATTCAGCTGCAGTACGATACTGACATGAACCACACTTCTTCATCAGACCTCATTTCTCTGACATTCTGAGAAAAACGTCAACTGATGATCATACCATTAACTTCAGAAAACGTCGTAGTGAACATGATTTAAATTCCTCCAGTAGTGACGAAAAATTATACCATTAACTTCAGAAAACGAAGATTCTGTGTTGGTACATCTGTGTCATCTTACAGCCTCAATACAATGCGATCAATTCCTATTTTAAATCTACAGACACCAGCATTTCCTTGGCCACGGAAAATGACGCTCACCACCTCATGTGCTGGACAACAGAAGATCATCCAATATGACTACTTGTTGGCTTCAATTACCTCACGGTACTCCTTTTTCATTTTTACACCTGATATGCTTCTGCAGACAATGGACCTCCACGTGTTAGAAACGTTTAACCTCCAATCTTTTCACAAAATTGCTCACTTCGTGATAAAACCACGGTTGCGGGTATTATTAGAGCGGGGCAATCAAATACCCCCTAAATACTGTAAAGTATAAGTTCAAATAGTCATTCTTTTTGACATGATATCAGCATGAAATCCAGWAATAAATACAGTGATTACCTACTCCAAGATAAATCGTAATGTAATAGTATAAAGAAGTTCATGCTGGCATAGTATTCAGCTAATATAAATAGAGCTGTTTTATTCCGGCTCAGCATAATTCAGTCAAGAAAAAAGGTTGTTCCGTTTGCTTACTTAATCTGTTGCTTGTTCTTGAAAAACTGAACGCAAGGTGTACCCATAATCCCACCAGCTTCCGCAATTTCAGGGTCTTCCTCTATATCTATCTCCACGAAGTGAACGTCATTCTCATACTCATCAATCACCTGAAACAATTAAACAGCTCGTCAGAAATATAAACCTACAAYAGGCTATGGTCTGAGGACGTACAAGGGACACTGAGTGCCCTAATTCACACAACTCTCAATTTGCTGATAGATTGGTTCATTCTACAGTTTCAAATCCCTTGCTCAATATGAGCTTAAACAAAGACTTAACCATACTTAAATTTAATGAAAAAAATGAAATAGTGACATTGAGAACATGAGCACAGTCCTTCCGAAAGTCATGACAATGCAACAGTTCGTTACCCACAGTATAGTAATATACCTTGTTCAAAATTGGCTTGAGGGATCTGCATGGCCCACATGTCGGTGAAGTGTAGAGTACACCGATCACACGAGGACTTTCATGGTATAGCTTCCGAAGTGCATACTGCATTCAAATATCCAAAGAATATAAGTTAGTGGAAACCGAAAGCATCTACTGTGCCACCCCAGTACCAACAACATTGTATGTTCAAAATCAGCTCAAAACAACCTTTTGAAGTCTTGTAAATGCTATGAAGCTAAAGCAAGACACTAGCCTGTCGTCATGACAGGGCCGCTAGTTTGTACAATAGAGGACCCGGAGAAGGAAACACGTTCCCAGTATCATTCAAACACGACGAGATACAATAATGTACTCAAAAAACAATACCTGGCCTTTATGTTTGGTCATAGAGATATCGAATTTTTCGGCGATGTCCTCTTTCGTAAGTTCYTTCTTCTTAACTTCCTCCTGCGCAAGCTGGCATTTCCAAGGCAGCATAGGCATATAAATATCAACACTGGATTAACCCTAAGTGCCCGAAATGGCCAAAAATGGTCCTCCATATATTAGCTGTACAAATATGTTTCGGAAKTTTACTATAATAGGCTTTGAACATTCGAAAGCACGGAATATAATTGCATCTTCAGACAAAKTATTCCCAACAGTCAATGACTGGATATGTATTTGAGTTCAAGCACAAAGACAAGAACATAGGACGTAAGCAACATTCAAAATTAAGACGTAAAGATAGAATGAATCGATCTATGAGACCGGGTAAGAACGGTGGACAAAAATTCTAGAGCACGAAAA
Organism: Pleurozium schreberi; assembly: GCA_006891605.1. Lineage (NCBI taxonomy): Eukaryota > Viridiplantae > Streptophyta > Bryopsida > Hypnales > Hylocomiaceae > Pleurozium > Pleurozium schreberi. Next base: position 72,029 of record VACF01002555.1, on the reverse strand, counting down.
TAGACAAATGTACGTACTTGGTGAAACTCTACAAGCAGRTCGTTAGCAGTCAAATAGCGCTCAACCGACAATGCWGCCATGCAGCCTGACCCAGCKGCAGTGATCGCTTGTCTCCATTCATAATCCTGAGTACATCCAGCGCACCAAATSRCCTTCARGATTTAAAACTGGTGCACTAGCATATCAACCCAAACTAAGAAGCACACTGACTACCAGATAATTTGTAGGTCTTGACATGTAACCACTATGCCACGTTGGGTAAGTTTAGTAACTGRATCTTGGTGTATGATAACCTATCAGCATAGTATAATAAGTTCAATAAATTTCTTACTTAATGTGTTCAGACTTAATTTAAACAGTTCTTCGCAGACTTAAAGTTTCTAGATTTAGTAAATTTCTAACTAAAGAAAATTTAGTTAAAACTGAGCATTTCGATTTCTCAAATGTTTGGTGAAGAGAAACGCGGAGTTCACAATCATACAACTGCAAAACCCAGCTTGATTCTGGTTCTAGATGTGCCAGATGCAATTCTCCAAAACCTTCCAAATGAATGAAAAACAAAATCCAAAGAGTATAGACGGAACATATTCGCCCTCTGCAATTATGAATTAATTACCATATAGCCAGTAATAAATCTCAGCAGATACAAAGAAGAATAACAAATACAAAAAGCTCAGGCATATCAAGTACCTGGAGATCTCCAGCAGCATAAACGCCCTCTACGGAGGTATTGGTGGTTCCAGGTTCGACAGAAACATAACTGGCGTCATCGAGATCGATTTGATCTTTCAAGAGCTGACTGTTCGGGCTATGCCCAATCCCATAAAACAATCCMCGCACGGGTAATGATCTTTCCTTGCTAGTCACAATATCTCGAAGCTTCAGACCTCCCATCTGTCCTTTGTCATCCGCCTCGATGTCCACCGTCTCTGTGTTGAAGTGGACTGTAATATTTGGATTGGTGAGAACCCTGACAGTCCATAACCGAGAACATCAAAAGAGCAGCCAAAACTAAGAATGCCAAGGARYTCTATTRATTGCCAGGAAACTAATTGACCCTAAGAAAACGAAGTTTCTGTAATCGAGKYTGCTTCAATRCGTCCACAAGTTYACGCAGTGGCAGGGTAGGTTTAYATTTATCTGGWCAACACTTGGAATTTTCAAGYCTAATTTCAATTTCTTGAAYTTCAACCASRTTTGAAGAAATCTAGCAATGAGACTGGTCAAAAGTATGAGTGTTTCCAGTAAGGGTTTTACACATTGTGTAGATGGACATTGAGARAGAATCTTGACAATGGATGATAAAATGACATRCATGGCAGCACTTTGTSTGAWAGRTCTTGTCCCTTTGACCAGAGAGTGCTCCAAATACCATCAGCTCAAGAAATGCTCAAATGGACAAGACCTTCGAGCTCAACTTAGCGTGCTCTTATTGATGTCTTGCCATCGTGTCCTSTGAGCTTCARATRKCTAAAATCTGTCCAGAGACGWGAAAACGAGCCTCATTGTCTCAGAAATCATACCTGTCTTGCATGGCTTTCGAAGCACGAAGCTTTTCCCTTCGAACCAACAGATGGACATGACCAGCATACTTGGTCAGATAAAGAGATTCTTCWGTTGCCGTGTCACCTCCGCCCACAACTGCCAACTCCTGACCTCTGAAAATAGGAGATGCGCCATCACAAATGGCACAAGCGCTGATGCCCCGACTCCAAAACTCATGCTCTCGAGGCAATCCYAATCGCTTAGCTGTGGCACCCGTCGCAATTATTATGCTGTGACATTTTACCTGAAAATCAACTGCTAATACTCTTAGCATCTACTCCTGACGAATGTCCAGTTCCCTATCTTCGATAACCTCTCCCCCACAGCTTAACCCTTCAGTGCCCAAGCTAAAACTAAAAAATCCACTTTGGAAGCCAATAATCAAATATAATAATTTTCAAAACAATCTTCTATCGTTCAAACATGAAAGACAAGATTTCTTCATTCTATTCATACATTTCGTTACATTCCTTGAAGCTTCTGAAATGATTAATTTCAACTCCAATAGATATGGAAGCAGACACTTTTGGTCATTTGGGAATTTTAAGTGAAGTCCTATGCTATTCTGCTTGAGAGCTAAACAATCAAGGAAGGGGGATAACAAACAAGGTAGAGATTGTCTTCGTAGAGTAGAGCTGATTCTTTGACGAGATAATCACAAAGACCACCAATAAGAATAAACCTTCTCCTGAAAAGGAGAAGAACACCTACTTGTCTCGGTGAAATATCCCTTCACCCTTTCCTACACACTGAGAAGCACTGAATTATCAGTTGAAAAATACCTCACTGTCACTACTTCGAACCGTGAATGGCCGACTTCGAACGTCCACATACTCTACATCCTCCGTTCTCAGCTCAGCACCCCATCGCTCAGCTTGCTTTCTCATCCTGCAACCCAAAAAAAACAGATTTCATAACCGCGAGAACATGAAAGAGGACCTCGTCATCTGTAACGGTATGCAGACCATCGACAGAAGATTTACAATCTCCAGAAACAAAGCCAAAGAACCTCTCGTAGGCACAGAGAAAATCCACGAAGAGTTACAGAAACCAGGACGGGCATCAGAATATATGAACAAGACACAATAAAATAATCCCAAGGCAATCTACACCGGAAATCTACAGGCTTAAAAATCGAATAAACATCATGTGCTTGACGGGCTAACATGCTTAAAATGAATACATTGTGTGTATGACATCCTATGACGCGTAGGAGGTAACAAGTGCCCAATCCACCTCGACGAGGCGACTTAAAAGTTCAGAAAATCTAAGTAGCTCCTATGAGGCCTGCTAAAAATTGATCTTTTGCACCGATCAAGGAGAAGGATTGCTTGTTCTTGTTTCGAAATCTGCAATCTAAAATGAACCTAAGAATCACATGATATGATAAAAAAAGTCTGCATCGCAGTGTGAGGAGAGCACCTGTCCATCAATTCAGGGCCACTGATGCCTTCTGGAAATCCAGGGAAATTTTCGACTTCAGTGGTGGTCATCAACTGCCCACCACGTACGCCTCCTACTTGGTACCCTTCGAACACTATTGGTTTCAAATTCGCCCTAGCAGCGTAGATGGCTGCCGTGTACCCTGCAGGGCCTGAGCCGATGATAACTAGATTCTCAACACCGCCGACAGGTTCTGCATTGTATCAACATGTGTTATAGTGAGATTTCAAATCGCTAAAGAAGGCAATCAAAAGAAACTCCAGTTGATGGTAAAGAAATTCCAGACTGAATGGTGCCTTCGACACCTGTTGCAACCCTTTTCTTTGAAACAAAAGATGCCTGAGTAGCATTTGACTTGCACCTTTCCACTAAAGACAATTGTATCCCTAATATATTGAACTTCACCTAAATGAAGACAATAAATGATCACTGAATCTCAAATACCCTGATTCTTCCTTGAATAGCAGATGAGCGCAGCGTGTGAGGATGCAAGCTCACATTGCTATGAATTTGCATGAGGCTCAAAAAAAATTGGCCCCAAGCACAAGCACAAATTTCCTACACAACAAAATTCCATGATTCTCAAATCCATTGTTGGATTTTCTCCTGCCATTGGTTTTTAAGTCTAATGCGAAATTCACTTCTACTGTACAGCGATTGGTCTAAATTGCAACGTCGAGATTGAAGTCAGCAATTCGCAAAAACCATTCGAGAAAACGAACGGAGAAACCAAGACGAATCACCAATCCACCGAATTAGGGTTCTTTCCATCCTGCATTCTCCTATTACAAATTGCTACCCTTGCGTGCCCACGATTCGAAAATCCTCCAATTCCACAAAACCCACAACCCAATTCGCACAACACAATCTCAATCAGCCAAAAACGAAAACACATTTTCCAAAATTCAAAAAAAGAAAATCCAAACAACCTGCAGGACTCCTCTTCTCTCCAGCTTGGGCGCCACGTGCAACCCCAGCGCGCCCCCCTGTAATACCAATCCTCCGCATCCCTTGCACCCTAACCCTGCCATTTTTCCCAACTCCAAAATCCTGCTTGTGCGACCGCAATCCAATCCACCCTTCTGACGACAACGACGAGGACGACGAGGACGAAGAAGACGAGCAGCTACACAAAGTCGCCCCGGTTACAGAGGTCGTCGTCCTGGGCAAGAGCGGAATGCCCAATGCCGTGCTGGCCCCTGCACACACAGAGGTGCACGCCACCATTGCAACTTCTATTGAAAAAATTACCCAAGCAGTGTGCGGCTTGAGCTTGTGATTGTAGAGGGATTAGAGATGAATTTGAATGAGGGCCATGAGAGGAGAGGTGAGGTGGGGTGGGAAGAAGAAAATTGGAGATGGATCGTGGGATTGTTGGGAAGCTGGTCAGGAACCTTATCCGGTGAAGAAGGTGCCGTATGGGGAGAGCCAGCGCCGACGGGGAGGCGGGGATTGCGACGAGAAGCGGAGGACGGAAGGCGAGGCGCACCGCGGGGCTGCTGGCTGGCTGGGGTCTCGCGCTCGCGCCACCTTCGCGTCCAGCTTCGGAAGGACCCCTCCACGTCAGCGCACGTCGCTTGCCACGTTGTCGGAAATTCCACGCTCAGCATGGGGGCGAATATCCTTCCAGAGATGCTCGGGAGCCACCCTTAAGGGACGGACTGGTGACCGTGGAATCACACCTTTGCTTACCGTGGGAAATTGCAAAAGCACTCATTGGAAGTCAAACTAGTGCAGAAGACCTTCCATTTTCACAACAAAATTTTGAGGATAAATAATTGCACTTCTACCCTACTAAAAGGATCCTTTGTCATCCATTGAACAAAAAACGTCTTCAGCATGTTTAAGGGCTAGGGCTAGTATGTAACCCCGGAAGAGCATCCAATCTAAGCCTCTACATTAGCCCTTCAAAGTCACAGTTTAGTCCAACCTTCAAATTTAAAAAATCCAATTATATGTGTCGAACGTGTCTAGTATATAGTTAATAGACTAATTCCAAAATATCTTATTTAGAATGTAAGAAAAAATTCACGTAATCAAGCCAGTACAAAAATCCATCTAAACTTGGTCTTAGAAGTGATTTGAAGACAAAAAAAATATCACCGTACACTTTTCAATTAAATGAAACTTGTAAATATAAAAGCTCACTCTGAAAGTGGAAATCTTGAAATTGTTTTAATCCATTTTGTCAAGTATCAAATTATTTACAATGTTGGGTTGAGAATGCTTTTGCTAAAGACGTGGAAGACTAAAAGTTACCAATGAATGACACTTTAGGAAAGGTAGAAACAAAGAATTCACCTATATTATTTAGGGATGTGATAAATATTGGTTGACAAGCCTTAAAAAGTTAAGCCCTTATAGTCTTGGCATCCATTGAATGCCTTATGTATAGAAAGACTTGAGGGAAGGTGGCTTTCATTGCATGAAGTAGTGGATACCCACTACCCCCTAGTTTAAAGGCTATCCAACCAAATTAGAGAAAACAATATTTTACATTGTTGAACAAATTACATGAGATTTGAGGCCTCTAAGAGACTGCAAGTTTCTAGAATGTGGGAACGTAGAAAATTGCCCCATGTTAGTGTTGTGACGTAGCGGGGAGATTGCCACATCTACTTTTTATTCTATATTTTATTTTATTTTAAACTTATTTTTTGATTTCAGACACACAAACAAAAGAAATAAAAATAAAAATAAAAAAATAAAAATTTGGAATCTTAACAATAGTCAGCCGTTTCTTTATTGCATTAGGAACAGGGTTGAAACAGCCCTCCGTTGCCCTCACATCTCAATTCCCTCTCACCAAGAGCTTCCTGATGGTACCGAGTACACAATCGAGGGAAGCATGGTCCAAGAGATGTAACTATTGATTACATGGTTAAAAAGTTACTATATGAAATGTGATTTTCTTTGCTCAGAGGGGCAACCTGGGCAATTCAAATAACTTCTTCAAGAAAACCTTTTTTTAAGAAATAAAAACTTGAAATTGATTCTCGAGATTTATATATACATAGGAAGCTTTGAATCATTCCATTTTGATTAATGAGATGAAAGTTACAAGGAGTTTTAGTTTGTAGGTAGGTGTAATTTTGAGAGATTCTAGAAGATTAGATCTATGCTTTTCTTCCCTCTTATTTTTTATAGTACTTTTCAATATATATAATTTTTGGTCTTTGTTGATGACCATTTTAATTCTCTACATGACCACTATTGATTCTAGACTTTCAAAAGTCCAAAAGTAGTTAAATGTGGCATTTTTATGAATAGAAGGTGTATTGTAAACTACTCCATTCTTAACCCCAAACTACCCAATTGACCATATATGTCGCCATTTGAAATTTCAAGTTCATTTATGGATGGGCAATTAAATTTCTTTGACCATTCAAAAGAAAATTTCAGGGAGTTTTGAAGATAAACTATTGAAAAGTCCAAAAGCAGCAGAAGACTCCTCGAAAGTGGAAACCCCACAGGACATAATTAAATTTCTATTTTTAATAGTTTGTAATTTTGGTAGATGCCTATTAAGTTCTAGCTTTAGCATCAAAAACATGATCTAGAAAATATATGATTATGATTTTTCTAACTCAAGATTTTGTGCAAGAGTACCCTGTGTAATCTTGACTTTTCATCGTGTTGAGGGCTCTTGGAAATGAGCCTCAAATACACTAGATCTTGGAGACAAAATTGCATAAGAAATTCATTTAAGAAAAATGTAGAGTAGATTTTGAGAAGCTGTAAATTGATTGGGGTTGTACATTTTGGGCCCTATAACCTCATATATTTCGATTGACAATCGTTTTAGATTCACCATGTGAAAAGTGGATTGAATTTTTTTGTAGTTTTGACACCCTCTTGGTTAAACATTATAATCTTTCAAGTCATAAGTGATATTTTTTTTTTTTTTCCAATGTAATCTCTAACATGTCTAATTACAATTAATTTGTACAGTTAAAATTCATAAAAATTGATACAATTAATCAAAATGTTGTGTTTTTGTTCAACTTGGAGCAAATTTCTAGAAGCTGAAAACAAGCCTTGGGCATTTAGGGGTTAAGAGATAAACCTCCAGTACAAGTAGAGGAATGAATGTTCTTTTATGAATGCAATTTGGATAGATTGACATGTACTTGTTACTCAACTCTTGTTCACACGTGGGTTTTCTTAGCATAAAGTTGTAGATCCTCCTAAAGTAGAACCACCCATTTCCGACCAATGCCCCATAGCCAACCGTAGATTGACTTATTTCCAACCAAGGCTAGAATGTATTTTTCTTTTCTTTTCAAGGTTGGGACTTAAAGTCATGATACGTGTCCCAAAGTAGTGCAAAAAAAAGTAGGAAGCAATGAGTGGAAAAAAAGTTTTTTGAATGATTGGAATTGGAAGAGTCTGGAGATTGGCTATGGTTCTGAAGCACTTTTTGCCTTCCTAAATTCATAGTAATTTCAATTCATGCGATAAAATTACCAAAGTTTTTGCACTCCCCATCATTTTTATCAACATACCTCTAAAAATATTTACCTTGCATTGCATTGCTTCAATTTTGTCCAAATTCCTTATTTGGTTGGTTATAGGTGGTTCTACCGTAGTTGTAGTAGCAACTTAATGTGTGGCATCAATTGTTTGTAGATACGTGGACCTCTAATTTTGCAAGCGGGTGTCATCAGTACTGTTTCAATACTCACTACGGTTTTGCAAAGAGATTACAAGGTTCTGCACAGAGCTTGTTAACCCTTAGACACCAGGCGAGTCACCCATGAAATCCATGAATTCTGATACTGTGAGAATCATTGGTTTAAGAAATTTCAAAAGTAAGTATTGGAAGTCGAAGAATTGTAGAAGATCTTCCCTTTCCACACAAAATTCCGAGGATGAATAGTTGCATTTCTATCGTACACAGAAAGATGCTCTCTATTCATCGACCAGAAAATGGCCTCTGCGTCATTGAAGGGTTAAAGCAAAGATTGTGATTGAGAAGTTGTATACAAGGGGGGTTGCAATGATGCTCTACTAAATTGTAGATCACTGGGTTTTGTACATCATTGAGATTACAGGGTTTTGTATCAACATACCTTCACAGTTTTCAGTGTCGTTTGAGGTGGCAGCAACAACGAATGCATCATGTCTAGCTATGGCTGGAAGCAATACGACGAACCTCAAGTTGTTTGCTGCACACTCCAGCCTTTCAGTTTTACGAAATGGTGATAAATGGCAATAATCTCGCATGTAATCATTAGAAATCTTCATATGTGGGAGATTCAAAAACCTCGCAACTTCTTAAACATTAAGGTAGAAACTCGCATTAGTGCAAATGTTCCCATTCTTGTACCCTAGACTCACCTAATTGTGTCCCTAGACTTTGATTAATGTGCCCTCCAAATGCTTAAATTAGCTACTGATTTTTGCAGATTTCAGATTTGGGTCCACCTATGGGACAGATTCTGTGGTTTAGGCAGCTTGCACTTTGAAAAACCATAGAAATTACATACTACATCTGAAAATCTACATTTTTTTTTTAATATTCATGATTTTCACTCGCTAATACTACAAAAGTACTATTTCTAGAAAAGGTGCCTCCAACTATGCTGAATTGCTTATATAAATGGTTTTGGGTGCTTGCACCATGTCTTGTAATACCCTCGGTCGTACATCCTGCTAGCTCATGATCCAGCTAGCATTGGCAGTTAGCAAGGAACACATGTGGAACGCAATAGCATATTATGAAATGAGCGCGACTAGAACTACCGCTCATAAGACCAAGTGGGAACAGAACTTATACAACAAATGCCTCGTGTAAGAACTGAAAACCTAAAAAATTAGCAGCCTCTTAGAACGCCCACTCCAATACTTCAATAGTAAGCAAATTTATTTTTAGCAAAATCATACTTTGCATATTTACAGAAAAGACGTACAAGACAATGTCGAGTGCAAGAATTGGAAACCAAACACATTATGGACCAGAGTCTCTAGAATGCCTACTCCAATACTAAGCAAATTTCTTTTGGCAAAATCATACTTTCGGCATATTTGCAGAAGAGACTAAGTGGACCATGTCAAGTCATTGCACTGGATAGAAGGTGGACTATAAAGCAAATTAATCACTCTTGTAACCATTGCTACCATTCCTATAGCTACCATGAACATCAATACTAGTCTCGAGGCTCTACTAATTCTCGAGGCTCTACTAATTCAATACTAGTCTCGAGGCTCTACTTGGGGCAAGTCTGATACATATGAGTCAGTGGGAGCACTTGGAATACTTGAATCCACTTCTGGAGTAGAGTGGTTGGCCTCGTGAGACTCCACCAAGAAGTTCGTTGTTGAAGGAGTGAACATGGCATCAAATGCTCTCAACACACATTCTTCTGGAGTCTCTGTTCCGAAGCTTTTGCTTCGAATGAAAATTTGCGCGTTTTGGATGATATTTCGGATCACACGGCCGTTGAATTGCGCTGGAAGCACTTTCTTCCAAAACCCCTCCGACAAATGTGAAATCTTGCTCTCCTCCAAGAAATTGCTCCAGAGTTTCTTTCGTTCTCCTATATCGAATTCTTCGTACTTGACGAACAGAGATATTCTTGAGAAAATTGCAGGCTCGATGCGATCCATAACGTTGGTGGTAAGAAACAGAACACCTTTGTAGTGCTCCAACACTCGTAAAAAGACTCCTGTCATTGCATTATTCGAAGTATTGTCTAAGCCGATAGGTGAGTATTTCCTTGATGATAGATATACATCTGCCTCGTCCAAAACCAAAATTGCCCCCCACAACTTGGCTACTTCAAATGTACTCAGCATCTTGTTCTCCAATCGCTTGKTGCTTGCTGTGAGCTTAGAAATACTCAATTGCCATAAAGGACATTCTAATCTTTCGGCAAGGGATTCCACCGTCAAAGTTTTGCCGGTTCCTGGAGGACCATGTAAAACAATGACGCATCCCTGTCCTTTGTCGGGAAGAAGATCGATGTGCGTCGCCTCATAGTTGGTAACTTGAGGATTATTGATGTAATACTCAGCCAAAGTACGCAATTCAAGTTTTTTCTCTTTCTTCATCACCAGTTTATCGAAAGCTGTCGAAACAAAACATATCTCTGAAAATCCATCGATATGGAAGCACCCCCACTTTCTTATTGAAAAGGAGTACCCATATGCAATGGCAGGGCTGTATTTCAACGCAGAATCAAACTCGTTGGCTATAGCCTTGATTCTCATTTCCGATCTCTCAGTTAATAGATTCCAGACACTTGCCCTTGCAGTACCCATTTTCCGCTTTGATTTCAACTTGGCAAACCATTTTTGATCAATCATCACACGCCCATCGATACTTGCTTTGAAACCATGACCCGGTTTCTCCTCAGAATCCTCATACTCAGTCTCATACATTAAACCAGAATATTGCATAAACCGGCGTTCGTGCTTCAAAACCAAATCACTGAAAGTTCTTCCTCTCTCGAGTAAACGAGCTTCTGTTTCTCGAGGATTAGCTTTGCAATTAAGTGGAAATACATCCAAGTTGATGATTTTCACATCGTCGTTGAAGAAATCCAGCGTCCGATCTACATTTGCCAGCACAAAGTTCTTGCAATCAAAGTCATAGACTTCCAAACCAACTGAAAATTTCCCCAAATGTAGGCGAGATCCACGATCTACGTAGTGAAATGTGGTTTCCGGTTGGTAGTAATTTGTATATACTTTTCCACACAATTCTTGATTTGAAACTTTGCAATAATAGATGACATCAATACCAGGCACAATTAGGGTCCACAACATGTCCCAAGAAATAACACCAGCTTTCATCATCCTCTCGTATTGCTTGATAGTGCTTCCATATTCTTTTTCCAAAAAACGTTTCAAATGAAACATGTGAAGATCGCTTTTTCCACGTTCATCATCTGATGTGGATGGCAACTGTGACCATGAATCGTAGTTTCCTCCAGGCAATTTTCCATTGACAAATGCTATAAGCAAATCCTTAGCTTCAATCTCTCCGTAGCTTTCAAATTGCTTCATTTTGTTCGGATAACATTCCCTCACAATATTTTGAAGATGCCTGGAATATAATTTGATGACGATATCTTTCGGAAGATACTGACTGTTCGTCATCATTTTGTGAAACGAAAAATATCCTCGGCCATATAATACTTCAAATGGGAGATCGCCATCAGAATTTGACCCATAACCATTTGAATCTGGATCATATTTTTCATACTTCTCAGTTTTCAGAATCATTCTCCAGGAAGGCCATTTCCAATCTTTTTTGGTCACAAGATTTCCTGCATTGAAATTTTAAAAGTATTGTCAAGATTTCATGTGAACAAAGTGACGTATAAGCTAAACATGAAGAAAGACACACAAGTCATGAAAATTCAATTATAACCTGCAAATGAAAACACAGAATTTAATAATCATACAAATAATGTTTCACAAAGAATGCACGATGTGTAAGTAATATGCATATAAACTCCATCAAGAAATGAAAGCTTAAGATAAGTAAATATTCACAAGGACAAAGGAAAAATTTAAACTCCAATAAGTGCATAATATAACACTCTAATATATAAGTAGGCAACAAATTAAATTTTTATTTAAGTTTAATTTGAATCTAAAATCTATGCATTGCATAATTTGAAACCAAAAATGAATGTATAAAATCAAAATATGAAAGTAAAATTTAAATACATCTACATTATAAAGTTGTATAGAAGATAGATAAAAGTCATTATTGGAAGTCAAAACCATCTTTGATTTATTTTTAGCAAAAAAATTGAAATGAGATATATTCATTTAATCCCTAAAGGACCAAGTTAGGCCTTTTTTTTGTGAAAAAACACTCAAAACTGCCATTCCTATAGCAAAGAGTAAAAACAATTGGAATTCTTTTTTTTTTTTGCAAATCTAAGCATGGGATCTAACACCAAAATAATATGAATATGTGTGGGAAAAAATTAAGAATTTTTGACCGCTCAGATTGCAAGATATCTACTTTTAAAGTGGAAAAAACAAGTTTCGCAGCACATGGCATGACTAGATTATTTGACTCAGAACCTTCTTAACTTTAATTTTTTGCACTATAGAGTTTTGAGCTTTAAATCTTTCTAGTGGAGAATTGAATTGAGGATCTAGAGGGAAAAAAAATTTCAAAAAAAACTTAATTTTTAATCTTTAAAAAATTATTAAATAGGAGTAGGTACAAAATAGAAGGAAAATCTAAATTATTAATATCTCTAAGGTGGAATTAAAGTCCACTAATTCCAATGGTGACGGGGGTTTTCTTAAAATTGTAAAAAATTGCATTCAGAAATGAATCCTACAAGTTATTTTTCCAAGAAGATGCTCCAATTGCCCAAAAAACAAGATTGTCCGTAACTTTCTCATAACAAATCCAAATGGAATGAAATCAATGCTTTCCATGTAGACAAAAATATAAACTATGAGAAAAAATAAAAAATAAAAAAACAATAATTTTTGAAATTTTTTTTTGCTAACACCTCCTCCCCCTGACCCCCTCCTCTTTCCCCTGTGTTGAGTTGTTTTGGGCATAACCATTGTTCCCGGACATTGATTAAAAAAAATTATATTTCCATGAAACTAATTAGTTTTCCTATCATCAAAAAAAGTTTCAAAAAATCAGGACAAAAATTCAGACCGTAGATACATGCCCAAAATCTACCTTGTCCTCCAAAGGGACAAATGGTCCTTTAGGGGTTAAAATTGTATATGACTGCCTAAGATTAAAATTTATAACTAACATAAAATAAGGTAATATAAACAAATAGATATTTGTTGAAATTCAATATATAGAAAAAATTCTTAACATCAATCTCAACATCAAAGAAGGAGTGCTTACAGATTTGATGTTTCTTTCATTTTTACCTTTGTCTGGTTTGGAACTTACTCTGTTTTTCTTCAATAGTATTTCCTAGCCCGTCATGGCCTTCAAGCTTTGGTGGTACTGGTGGTTGAGGATAAATCAGGTATTTGGCACCCCTTTGAAAACCTGGAATTGAACCACATTCATAGTCATAGTTATATTGAAGTCAAGAAATACTACACATTTTTTTAAGTTTTAAGAGTTAAAAATTGAGAGAATCTATATTGAGGGGATGGATGTTTTCAAGCATTTAAGATTTGATAGTTTAAAATTTTAAAGAAAAAAAAAAAAAGATAGAAGGAACCTCAAAAGATTATTTTATAATGCTTAATTAGATTTGAAATTATTAGGATATCTTTCTAGAATTAAGGTAATTGTAATGCATGGAAGTTTGATTGAGTTCCTTTTTCTTGAAACATGGACTTCAAAAAATAATTTATTTAAATTATTATTTTTTAAATGACCACGTTAAAATTTGTAAAAAAACAAAATAATTTATTTTAGCACCTTTCACTCAAATTGTCAACACTTTGTGTCTGGATAATTTTTAAGAGAATTTTGAATTTTGAGTTTGAGATTATGTATTATAATATTGACAATAGAAAATTTAATTGAACAAGTTTAGTCTAGAACCTATACATATTGATTTCTTATTCATACATCAATTTGAAATTATTATTCCATGTTGCATTTTATGAAAGATCATTGGACAGACTCAAATATGTGAAAGCTTCTAGAGTTAACTTACGTGAACCATCACGCATAAAAAATGGCGGTGTAGCTAAGGGCTTTGGGAACACATGAAAACTTGAAATTGCAAGCTTCAGTCGCTCAATAAAATAACTGACATTTTCTTCCAAGCTGTGGAATGATAAATCCACATTAGCCAAACTACACATTAATCTAATTTTAATTGTGGATTAGTATTAGAACAGTACAATGAATTTAACATTGGAAAACTTTTATGTACTAGACATCACTAATTATTACATGTAACTACTTCTTGCACACAAAACATTAGTGCATAAAAAGCATTGAAGATGAAGATGTGATATGAAATATTGATACCTGGGTAATAATAGTTGAATGGTGTACATCATCGATACAATAGTGGAATGAGAAAGCCCATGATTGAGCGGACTTGTCACCAAATTAGAGAACAATGCCAAAATCGTCCATAGTTGGCTTGCCAAGATACTCATTATGATTATTGTTGGCACCCAATTGTAAATAACTACATTCATTGCACACTCAAAGAATTAGTTACTTTCCAAAACTTCTTATACACTTAGGTGATAGCATTCTTCAAAATCTCAAGGAAAAAAAATTTCTTCTTATATTACTTAAAAATTGTACAAAAACGTGGTAAACTTTTTGTTTCTATCTAGTTGCAAGTTTATGATACCACATTTTCATGGTAACCTATGTCTCTATGATAGTATGATTATCTCTATCTTTGATTTAAATTATATGACAAAATAATCATAGAAAAAAAGTTGTTATTTTACTTTAGTATTCTCATTTAGACATTCAATTTAGACATACTAGTATATAGTATAGACAAGCTATTAGAATAATTTCATAGTCTTATATGCAATATATATTAAAAAAAAATTCTCTCTTAGTAGGTTTGAAGATTGATGAAAGTTTTTAGATTGCAATTGCATTTTCAACCAACTTGTGGTTATGGAAGATGACCACAAGGCATGATTGCATGCAATCTAATCAAATTGGATTGTCTTCTTCCTAAATAGAGGTTTAGCCATATATTGTCGCCAAAAAAAAAAGATCGAATAGAAATTAGCATTTTAAGAAAGGATGACTTCCATATCTTTTATGAAAACTCTAATATTAACCACTAGAAATATAAATTATATTATGAAAAACATATGTTAATTTTTTTTTGGAAGAAATTATAAAATATGAATGGTGAATAAGTATAGAAATTTATCTTAACAATAATTACAATATAGTATAAATAAAATATTGAGAGATTAAGATATATACTAAAGTTGATTGTAAAAACTCAACCGTACAAAATTGTAGTAGATTATTATAAAAATGTGTGTGGGAGGGGTAAAATTTTCTAAAGTTAATTTATGTGTAGGAAGAAAGATTGTAATATTGAAGTTGAAAGATTTTTTTCCTACTTTGTGAGATAGGATTGACGGACATTGATTCCATCTGGAATAAGCATTTTGTGACACAAAAGGTTTGTATTTTCTCATAGTTTCATCCTATATCAAACATGTTACGCATTTGCCAAAGTTTAGAAGTAGGCATTGTGAAACCATGAGTGTAGACAATCGCCTTATCACTATAAGCCCCCTATGTTTTAAGTGATGTTTTCATGATTTTATAAGATTGATTTTAGTGGACGTCCAAGAAAACAACTTGTGTTTTTATGACAATAATAACGTTCAATGTAACGTKTGACTGTTATATTGGATGATAGTGTTGACATAAAAACACTAGTTGTTTTGTTGGATGTCCACTAAAATCTATCTCCTAAATTCATGAAAACATCACGTAAAATACAAGGGGGCTTATAGTATATACAAATATATTCTAGAATTCATCTAGCATAGAAAATCTCTTACTTCATTTGTGTTCCTTGACAAAATGAATCCAAACTGCACTAAAATACCCTATTGCAAAATTTACAACCCTTTCAAAAAAATAAAAAGATGTCTCTTTTCAAAAGATTGTAAATGATGAGGCTTGAAATGAAGATTGGTTAATCCTTAAAGGACAAGCCTACTTGAAGGGCGTAGTCTTAGGGTCAAACTTGAATTCCACATAGTTCTTGACTTTAAATGTCTTGAAGCTTTACTAAGAAAATGTAGTTTCAATAATCTATTTTCTATTTTTCTTTTGTTATTTTTTCAAATTCGTTGAAATTATCCTTTGATTGAATTCAAAATAAATTTTCCTCTGGGAGGAGAGCTTTGCCCTCAAGAATAAAAACATGACAAAAAAAAGGTAATTTCTATGACATCTTGAAAGCTTAAAATACACCACTTTTGAACTTGTCTATCCGATTTCTCTTAGTGTGAGCTCAAGAAGTACACAAATCACACCATGATGTTCATCACTATCATATTCAACTTTGCAAAAACAAAATCATACTATTTTGAGCATATTTGTAAGTACCATGTTTTTTTACGAAAGAAGTTAGTTTTTAAAATCACAACAATTTCATTTTAATTGTTCTAATTACGAAGAAATGAAGTTAATGAGGTCAATGTACTTACCGGTTCTCAAGGTGGTGTCCTGTATTGAACAAAGTTCACTGCGCACTGTAACACTCTGTCCCTCTATGTGCACTCCCTTGCTTGCAAAGATTTGGATCTGATCCAGCTTGACAGGTGGCAGGAAGTCGGTGCATCTCCATGTTCCAATCCTCTCCTCTGGCAGGACCTGCACAATTCAAAGTTAACTTACCATCAAGGTGAAAGCACCGAAAACCGATCATTTAAGCAATTCAGCATAGCTGAAAGCAACTTTTTCTGAAAATAATATTTTTGTATTATTAGCGAGTGAAAATCATAAATATTAAAAAAAAATTAGATTTTTTGGATATTGTATGTAATTTCTATGAYTTTTTGAAGTGCCGGCTCACTAGATCATTGGAACTGTCCTATAGGTGTACCTAAATCTGAACACTGCCAAAATCAGTAGTTAGCAAATCAAAATGAAGTATGTGTCATTCATATGTGTCAACGAATCACAATCAAGTATTTGGAAGACATATTAACTACAACCAATGGACGCAATTAGGTGTAGTCTATGGTATAGGATTGGGTACACGTGCGCTAATGGGTGTTTCTACCTTAAGTTAAACCCCTGGAGCACATGTCTGGCATTACTTAAATTGTCCATAAATACCACTTTTAAGGTCAGTGAGAAAAAAATGAACGAAGATGGTAAAGTTCAACTGTGCAGATTTGTATTAGAATACCATGGCAATAATATGATATGTGGAAAAAGTTCAAAATCTTTGACCAGGCAGATTGAAAGATATAGAGTTTGAAGTTAGAAGAATTTTATTTTATTTTGAACCTTGACCCAATAGGGTCAACAACCTTCAACTCCTCCTAAATTGAGATTTTTGCACTACATATGGTATGTGATTTATTTGACAATTGCATCCGATATTATATGAGTTACATATCTGCCAAATGTTAGAGGCAGATGCAAAGTCTAAAAAAAAGATTCTTGAATTGCCTGAATGGCCTAGCATTTTTTGAGTAGCATACCTTTTGATCCAAGCACCCATTCAATTGGAAAAAAATTATATTCTTGCTTGGAGATAAATGTCTACAATTTGTGTCAAAATTTCAAGATGATCTATTGACAATTGACACTTTACAAAATTTTCAATTGGTCGTTCAATGACCACTTGGTCTTTTGGTAAAGTTAACTCCCAAGGCCTCCAAAACTCCAAAAGACTTTCTGAATTTAGGAATACTTGATTTCTCCACTTTTTTTACATGGTACTTGAGCAATGTGATGAATATTACTAAATGGAGAGTTGTAAGAACATGATGAATAATCTTCTTTTAAAATTCACTTTGTTATTTGTTCTTAAAACAAATGTACTTGTAGAAACTAAGAAAAGAGGTTAAACTGGTTCCAAGCTAACTTTATCAAAGCTTAGTGCTAAACGTTTATATGGCATTAGGTGTTTTTTTGGCTACATTGGAGGGTCGTTTCACGCTGGTTCTCCATCTACAAACTAGCCACTGCTAGCCAAAATTTAAAAAATATTAAAAAATTTAATTAATTTTATTAAACTATTAAAATTTTCAAAAAAATATTTAAAAAATATTTTTTTTTTCAAAAAATATATTTAAAAATTAACTTATTATTATTATATGACGTGGTAGTCGCTCTACCACATCAACATGCTCCAATGGCCAAGTTCCTATAGTATAAGAACTTGGAAAACTTGTAGCCCTTTAGACTAGTAAAAAAACATCTAATGGGTTTTCAACACAAAACTTGGATACACTAGCTTTTGATACCTCTACGACCTCCTTTCTACCAACAATATCTTGTAGGATTTGCTAGATCATAACATTATTCTACAATATTCTCTACTAGTCTACTCTCACTTGATTGAAAGTAGCTTAGTTATACGATAGGGGACCCTATTTGTACTACTAAGTATGTGGTTACTATGTACCACTCAAATACATTTGAAAGCTTGAAATGTACACCACTTATACATAGAAGTGGCACAAATAGGTTCTCCTAACTGAATGAAAATTCATCAAACATGTAGACCATTTGAAAAATTGTCATGCCTATTTATTGATAATATTCATCATTTACTACAAAAAATAAACA
Source organism: Pleurozium schreberi (assembly GCA_006891605.1). NCBI lineage: Eukaryota > Viridiplantae > Streptophyta > Bryopsida > Hypnales > Hylocomiaceae > Pleurozium > Pleurozium schreberi. The sequence continues at coordinate 53,818 of VACF01002555.1, read as the reverse complement.
TGGCATTACTGTATTAGCTAATGGACTTTAATTATCTCCAAGCCGTGGTAGGTAGAACATGTCATTCAGTTAATATACAAATTCAAAATCTCTTTAATTCAAAATTTAAGATTTCAAAAACATCGCAATCTGCTGTGGCACTCAAGGTGGTACATTTTTTTCTTCTAATGAGCACGTTTCAATGGATTTATAAGAAATTGTTTCATAAATGAATAGCAAAAATGAAGTTTATGAATAGCAACTCTTACAATTGTCACAAGTTCAATTGGTGCACCAAGAAACATTGCAAGAGCAAGACCTTCAACTAATTTTTAAATTATGTGAATTTGCGTGGCACACAAGTATGGTTGTTTACAATAATGTAGATAAAATCACTAGCTCAATTTGTTTTAAATCCAACTTTATCTTTATCTTATGTTTCATCCAAATTTACAGCTCAATTTCATCCATCTCTATCTTATGTTTCATCCAAATTTATAGCTCAATTTCATCCATCTCTATCTTATGRTTCATCCAAATTTACAGCTCAATTTCATCCATCTAGACTATCTTATGTTTCATCTAATTTTCCTTCAACTTTCATTCCACTTTCATCCATTTCATGATTTTACTTAAATTAATGCATCCTACTTTCATTATATATAAGAATGGCAAATTTCAATGTGCCATTTTCAGATCGTGCCGTCTAAACAACAAAAGTGACATCTAGGATGGGTATAGATTTTCAAACATGAACAACATATGTAGATGTCAAAATCAATGATAAATTTAGATTTTAGACTGTGCAATCTGAAACATCTAGGAGTCTAGGCCTTGTATAGATTTCATAAATCTAGTACAGATATAGATCCAAAAATGAATGACAGGTTTAGATTTGAGAGTGCGCAGTCTGAACTGTAAAAAGTGCCAAAATAACGGAAATCCGCCATTTTAATGAAATTCGCCATGAGAGCGGTTTACTAGTCTTACCTCGTTGTCGATCGGGTCTTGCTTCACAGATGCAAGGATCATGTAACCTTCGGGCGTCGCTGCTCGGATCTCAGCTCCTTCCAGATATCTCCCTCGCACAATCAGCATCCCTGATCAGTGATCACAAGAACAAACCACAGATTCATGATAATAAAAGCTTGTGCACATGAAACATCGATCATGTGACCGACTACAAAATTTTCAAAGAAGATCAATCAGGAGAACCAGCTCTGCTATCAAATTGATACAAGAAATTAAGTAACTCGATTGGAAGTTTGGAATATATGTGCTATTGTAAGTAATAAGTACCTGCTGAATATTCTGCTTGCAAAATAGTCGGCACTTCAACATCCCTCAAACTCAAGAGGACAGGCTCTTCCGGATTATCTGTAAAGGATAGCAAAGGAACACAGGATGTGCACAGAACTGTTCAATCCATCGATGCTGACCAATCTCAGTGAATTTACTACTCAAGTTCATTCCATTAGTGCACCAGAGTCTGAATTCTGAGAGCAAGAAGACTTACTCTAATTCAATGAATATTACAGATTCAGGTTAATTCAATTAGTTCATTTTTTTTGCTTTGCAGTAAAGTCGCTAACTCGCAGAGTCGCAGTCGCATTGAGTTGAGAGTTGCATGAATTTGGGCGGTGCACTAGTACGGAAGTTCACAGAATTTTAGTTGAAATCCATCCAGCATAGTTTGCACCATTTTCACAACATCTAATACAATGTGAATGTCATCCACCCGTCATCTAACTTTCATATAAATATCTTTCAGATGTTCACACTAATTAATAGATCAAATCCATGATCCAAGATGTATTCAAATCATTTGATTTTTGGACCAATCTTTGTGCATTCTTCAATTCTAGTGTAATCTAGGAGCGATCTAGAAAGTCATCCATTGGCCATTCTTTGATCTTTCAGGATGAAGATTGGATGAAAACTAAATGAAAGCGGGATGAAAGCTGAATAATAACGGGATGAAAACGTGCAAGAAAATAGGATGATAACTGGATGAAAGCTGGAAGACTATTATTTTCTTTCCCTCCACGCACAGACCTAGTTGAGCTTTTACCCTTACCAGTGCAGCTGTACATGAACGACGCCCCGATCTGCAACGTGAACCCCTCGTCCAGTTTCATGCCTTCAATGGCAACCTCCCGCAGCGCACTCAGGTTCTCATCGGTCGCAGGCACCCTCCCTTGCATCATCCTGGACGAGCAGACGTCGTAGTCAAACGCCACTCCCGGTTTCTCCTTCACCGTCTCCTTAAACTTGTTCCCCTTCTTCGTCTCCGTCAGCGAGGGGAAACGACATGAATACGGTAGGTCAATAATCACATGATCCTCCTTCGCAACAACGTCCGACCTTGGTGTAGCAACCGGTGGCGACTCTGAGAATGTGCTGGTAGCATGACCCATGGACCTTGAATAGATGGGGTATCCGTTAAGCTTCCTCTGCCGCAGTTGATCACACGGTCGCTTGGTAGTCTGGGCTGCTTTCTTTGGTTCTGTCGGTACAGCATTTGTTGCAGATGTTTGGAATCCTGGTACGGAACCAGCAGGTATGGATCCCGTGGTTTGTGCATGATTCTCTTGAACTGGTGGAGGTGCAGGTGCAGTAGATGAGCTCTGTGCGGTGGATTTACCGGCCTGGAACACTGGTGGCATTCCTGGGGAAGCTTGGAAAGCTTGAAATCTGACAAACCACGACTCTAGACGCTGTTCTCGGGCCGCAATTTTTTCGCGTTGTCTCTGGTCTTCGAGGTCTCTCGCAAGGCGCTCTCTCTTCCTCGCTCGTCCGGAACAGAGACACGCTCCAACAGAAGTAGCAATGAATAGTAGGATCCGAACGAAAAAGTCGGCAAGGACATTCGAGGAGAATCCCCCGTAAACTGGATCTGTGACGATGCTCTGTATCCACGTCGTCTTGGCTGCCTCCGGTGCTGCAGCATCGTTCGTTTTCTCGTTCGAACCTCCGCTGGGTTCGCCGAACCCCTGGCCTGGGGGGCTACCCATACTTCCGTCCCTTTACCAAACACGTACTATATTTATAACAGCAGTTTGCTTCCAGGACTTGGCTAGTTCAATTCGATGGTAACTTGATCGACACCAGAGCTAGAAGAGCGGTAGCGCAGGATCTACACAAAAATTCGATTTTCCATCCTCAGGCTCCTATTGGAATGCCCAGCAATACATGAATTTTGAGGCTTACACAGGATGTAAGTATGGGCATTAGAGAATTAAACGAAGGTACGTTGGAGACCAACCGAGCCTCTCAAACTAGTGTCTGCATCTTAGTATCTTACGTAACACGTACACGACATCAGCGTCACACTCCTAGCTAGAACTTTGAAGTCGACAGAAAGCTAGATATGTCATATGTGCGACTGCAGATCTAGATGTCTGAAGCCAAGACCAACAACACTACATCAACGGATATTGCATTTGGCACTGGGAGGTGAAGAAGATGAGCTTTGAAAAATTGAGGATGATGAAGCTCCAACCTTAGTACAGTACATATAGTTAAGCACCACTAGTACATACAATAGAACCTCCATTTTAGGCACTCCTTTATAAGCCAATAAACCTCTGTAATCCAATGTTGGCGGATCGGTCCCGGATTGGACCATGTTAGAAAAGTTGTGAATAAATCTGACCCTCTCTTAACCAATTGATAAACCTCTATAAACCAATATGTCCGGGACCTATCAYTGGGAGATAGGGAGGGTGATACCGGGGAGGGTATTTAATTTCAGTATGTAACTATACCCCCAAACTTTCTATTTCTAGGAAGTTTGGGGGTATAGTTACATATTGAAATCAAGTACCCTCCCCGGTAACACCCTCCAGTTCTCCCAGTGTATTGGTCATCTAGCGCGGGGATGGGGTGAAGGTTCAGTACTAGCAAGCTGGAGTGTCTCTACACGGCTCAATTTTTCAGAATTTCATAATGTAGAGGAATTTCAGGCCACAAGTTTAATTCTTGTGTCTTTACTGCACTTTACTGTACAGTGGCCTCCCTCACATGCACCAGCAAAGAAACTTACCAATCTTTTCTCCGAGACTCCGACAGAAATTTCCGAGTCTCCTACAGTACAACAATTACCACCTGGCTTGAAAATGGACCGAGTCCGTCAGTTTTGGCCTGAAAACAGATGGGGTCCACTTCCCAGCTGCGGGAATCATTGAAGTGGACAGCCCCACCCATTACCTCTTAACCCTTGAACGCCGCGGCGGACCTTTTGCGTCTGTTGAATGACAGGGAATCAAACCGTGTAGGACAGAATGGCAACTTTTCGTCCTCAGTATTAGGAGTGGAAAGGGATTGAAGATTTTTTCTAGTACTTTGACTTCCAATGAGTATATTTGGCTATTCAAAGTAGATGATGTCACACGATATAAAAAATGCATGATTTCCACGGCCATCGGTCCGTCGTTCAAGGGTTAATGGCCGGCGAACTGGCCCCCTTGCTCATCCACTCCAAAAGTCCGTCCAAGTCCAAGAAATTCCAATAGTGGTTATAGTGCAAGTAAAAAATACAAATTATTTTGGGCTTGCTTAATTTATTTTAAACACTATTCTTAGGAGTCCTAGCTGATTTGGGGCTCTGATTGCAAATATGAATCCAAATATTGTAAATTCTATCATGTGTGTAAAATAAAAAAAATTTCAAGGTTTTCCTGAATGGTGAATTGGGTAGTTGCAAGAAACACCTATGGTTTTTGGCTCAAAATGGCCTTAATACTAGAGTACTATGATTCTTGGAAAAAAAACTTCAAAAATGAAATAAAATATGGATAATTTGGTAAAGCATTCAAAAAATCACATAAGTGAAAATTTAGTCCTAGGAAAATTCATCTCTGAAAGTTATGCACACTTAAAGAATGATGGAAAATGCCAAGAAAATGGACACTTTGATGTTTAATTTTTTAAAAATAGTTTAAAAATTAAAAAAATTAAAAAAAAAAAACCATTTTTCCTCACTTGAGGATGCTTCTTCTCAACCATTTTTGTCTTTGGAAATAAACAATTAAACTCTTTGCACTTGTGCAAAAATAGTGCACTTTGGGCACATGTGGAGGGTGGACAAATTATTATTTTTAGAAAATCTCTTTGCAAGCCTATGTAACTTTAGTAGAAGTCCTCGAATCTCAATTTTGAGCTTCAAATTTGGATTTTTGGGTAGAAAATAGTACTAAAAACCTCCAAAATGGCCAAGGTAGACACCCAATTGAGGGCAGGTTAAAAATAGTAAAATATTTTTGAAAATATTGAAAAAAATACTCAATATCTTGAACTAACTCATGCATCTTCATTCCAAATTTCACTCCAAAAGATTAAACTATGCAAAAGTTATGAGCAAAAAACCACCTGTCTAAGGGCAAGGGGACAAAAAACAGGACAAGTGTTTCTTGCAATCACCCAATTTCATTAAAATGGTGGTATTCTTACTATTCTATGCAATTTTAACCCCTAAATGACCAAGGCCTACTTTCAATTTCTATAAATTTGCTCCAAGTTGAACAAAAAAATTGTAACTGTGTAAATTTAAACTAGACATGTTAGAGATTATATTGAACAAAAAAACACAACAATATCACTTATGGGTGAATGCCTCAAAGACCAACCGGTTTTTGTAGCGTTCACTAGTACTGGCCAGTACTCGTGGCCTTTCGGAAAACAACTTTTAAAAATAAGATAAAATATGGATAATTAGGCAATTAGCATAATACTATAAATAGCATATTTTCAAAATTTGAGACCCAAATAAAATTTTGGTCAAAAGTTATTCACAAAATAGAGTTACACATTTTTTGAAGAAAATAGATAGTATGACGTTTTAATTTGTAAAAAAATAGGAAAAAGTATTTTAAAACAAAAATTGGCAATTTGGGAGAATTTTATGATAAAGAGATTTCACCAAAAGAATGATCTTAAAACCATCTTGAATGTTCACAAGTACACGCGCAAGGAATCCCTATTAGCACGCATGTAGAGGACATAAAATAATATTTTTTTAAGTTCCCTTTGGCGGATGCATGCCTGCCTAGTGTGGGAATAGAGCACAAAAATTTCAGCTCTAGATCATTAATTTTGGATACTCCCCAGTGCTAAAAAATCCTAAACTGCAAAGTGTGACAAATTAGCTAAATTGAAATTTAAATATAAAATGTTTTTTTTATTTTATTTCTAAAGAATTAGGAATTTGATTGCTGTGGCTAGACATTGCCAATAAAATTTTTAAGTTAATTGGGTTCATACTTCAAAAGTTATAGTGCATGACAACTCCGCCATTCCAAGTGTGACGCAAAATAGTACTCCATACTAGTCTTTCATGCATTCACACTTATGAATTGAAAGATTATAATGTTCAACCAATAGGATGTCAAAACTACAAAAAAAAATCAATCCACTTTTTGCATGGAGAATCTAAAATGTTCGTCAATCAAAATGTATGAGGTTATAGCGCCTAGCATGTGGGTGATTGCAAGAAATACTTCACGTCTTTGTCTCAAAAATGTAGTTTTTGGCCATAGGATTGGCAGTTTTAAGTTGTACTATTAGAACTATGTGTCTTCAACATGCCTATAAATATCAACTGTCAATTCAGGGCGCTTGCAAATCTATGCTGTCGATTTAGTATTATGTAGTACTATGTAATACTATAGAGTGCTGCGGAGTACTATATAACCTATTAATAGCAAAAAAATAGCAAAAAAAGGATATGTGGACCTTTTCATTTTTAACAATTCAAATAAAAACCAAAAAATTATTTTAAAAGAATCGGTTTTGTTAGAAAAGATTGCCACTAGAAGAAAACAGTGTTTTTTCTGATGTTCGACCTTTGACGTCCCGTGTCCAGAGAGACATCACCTGTCCAATGCAGACATCCGAATGCTGAGGGGTCGGACACAACAAAAATGTGGATTTTCGCAGAATGTCAGCGAAAGCATAGATGAAATTTTGATCAGACGTATGAATGCTATCGAAAACAGGGATGTCTGTAGAGACATCACTTTTGACAAGTAGATGTTCGAAAAAATGTCTTGAATGGATGTCTTCGCCATGTCATCATCTGCGGTCAATTTCATCTGAAGGTAACTAACAGAGATTTTCAACGGGCAAGGGTTAAAGGACTGCCCGGCTTGGAAAAAAAAGAACAGGCAGGATTTGGCCCTGAAATTGCTGACGTGGCATCTGACATGGAAATTATCTGAGGTGGACATCGAGAGCTGATGTGGCATGCCACATTAGCATTTTGGGTCTTTTGAAGTCAGATTTTTTTATGTCCTCCGGGACATCATCCTAGACGTCTAGACGTTCTACGGGACATTATTTTCCAGCACACCGATGTCTGCATTCACGTGGCTACGGTTTCATAGTGCATGCTGTCCGTGACGTTCTCTCCAACATCAAAGTGAACAACCGAACGTCTGAAAAAGGAGGGGAGCATGTCTGCAGCGATGTCCACCTGGATGGGACATGAGCACATGACCTCTGTTTTGTGGAATAGACCGTGCTACAACAAGAGCAAGGGCTTCCATGTATGCACTACATGTACTGACGAGGATCAAAGGGTACTGTATTTGCGCGTCTGCAGCTAGGGGTTCATGGGCCCTAATCCCGATTGCATATAACATAGTGCATGCAAATGTTCAACAAAACATGAAACATAGTTGTATATTGCATGTACGTAGTGAATTCCCATGATGTTCACATTCTTCGGGTAGAAGGTGATGCAATGAACTGCACATTTCTATAAAGTGGGTGTTCATTTCTTGAGCACATCCGAAGCATTCTATAGAAACATGCCAAAAAATCCTTGGCCGTGCACAACAATGTCCATACACATGATGTCAACGACTCCCGATTAGTGTCCACAATCACTATTTCTGTCACCAAGAAGACGTCAAGAAATTACAGATGCCTCGTAGTTGACATTGACGTGGACACTGTAGTGCATGCATTAAACGTCTCTAGTGACATCTACAGATATGTCAAGTGTCCTCTACTTCATTTTGAGAATTTTTTGGACGTCAAGTTGGACATCAAACTCAGCATCCTGATGCTAAAACCCGGCATCCCGAAAACACGGGTTTCTTCTAGGATCTACATGTAGAAGATGAAAAAATATCCAATATTGTGAATATTTGGTAAATTGAGACTTTAATGTATTAATACATTTTAAAAATCTTTGATTATTCAAAGGTTGATTTCTTCATAAACCTTGTATTCATTAAAATGAAGGTCTCTAATAGCTAGGCTCAATTATCAAAATATGCATTTTCTCTCAATTCAACAAATATGGCCATGTAATTGCATGAAATACTATGCTGTTTTGGTAGCATGTTGCACAATACTCATGATTTTTTCAACAATACTATATGAATAGAAAAAAAATTTAATGTGAAAATATATTCAATATAGTACATACCTTTAAAAAAGAAAGTCCCCTATGAAGGAAAAGCGTAGAAAATTCTCTAAATAAGAGATCTAGAAAAGAGCAAAATTTTATGAAAATAGGTACTTTTTGTTTTAATTTGTAATAATTAGAAATATATATATTGGTGGTGTGGGAAAACTTGATGATAAAGAGATGTCACCAAAAGAATAATCTCAAAACCTTCTTGAATGTTTAAAAGTGCACGCATAAGGGAGCCCTATTAGCACGCATGTAGAGGAAATAAAGTAATGTTTTTTTAAATTCCCTTCAATGGATGAATGCCCGCCTAGTATAGAAGTAGACCTCAAAAATTTCAGCTCTAGATCATTAATTTTGGATACTCCCCTATACTACAAACTCCTATACTGCAAAGTGTGACAAATTATTTGGATGGATGGTTGCTTGCATATGCTTCAACATAGAATTAAAAAAAAAACTTGAAAGCAAGGCACAATACTAATGATATTAATAAAACATTTTGCCTTTGAATAGTCACCATGGTGAAGAAGTAAGAGAATAGAAAAATGCGTCTCAATGTGTATTGACTAAACTAATAACCAATATAAAAAACATATAATAAAGTATGAAGTCAGCTTTCATTTAAATATGGTTTTGAAAAAATAAAAAAATACTCCATATAAAATATAGAATAATAGAAAGGACTAGGAAGAGGTTCCCCAAAAAATAGAGTAATTTATTTTTTTATTTTTTAAATACAAAAAGTAGGAAAAATAATAATAATAGTTTATCAAAAAAAAATATTATTTATTTTTGAAATAAAATAAATAGGAAAAAAAGTGAAAAAGTGAAAAAGTAAATGAACTTTCATTTCATTTTTTATAAGAAAAAAGAAGAAAAAAGAAACATGGATGATTTTAATTTGCATAATTTAATCATTATAAGGGAACGCAATCATTTTCAATCAATTTGGACATTTTTCTATCACTTTTTTGTCAATTCGGACATCTTTCCTATCAACTCGGACAATTTTCTGTCACTTTTTTGTCAATTCGGACATCTTTTCTGTCAGTTAAGACAATTTTCTGTTAATTTGGACACTATCTATCAATTCGGACATGTCAATTCGAACGTGTCAATTCAGACATTGTTTTAATGTAGTGAATACACTTGAATAGATTCATTTCCTTTACAATCCATTTTCATGTACGACATACATAACAAGGATGGATTAAATTTTGAGAGGATGTCAAATAATGTCAAAGAGAACGTCCAAAAAATTGTTCATTCCAATCACTCTCTGAAATTTGTCCATAACTTATGATTGAAGGCTTGAAATCTCAAATGGATTTTTGGAGATGAAACTTAGATCTATTTACCAACTTTTTTTAATTGTAATTTTTTTGAAAAAAGGTACTCTACTATGCTTAAATACGGTCTGAAATTCTATGTGAAGCACACACTATAAGGGAACGCAGTCATTTTCTGTCCATTCGGACATTTTTCTGTCAATTTTTTGTCAATTTGGACATTTTTTTTGTCAGTTCGGACACTTTCTTGTCAATTCGGACATCGTCTGTCAGTTCGGACGTGTCAATTCGGACTGTTTTCTTGTAGTGACAATTCCTGTTTTTTACATGTCCCACACGGTTTGTCTCACCTCCTACCTTCCAACTTGTATAAAGGACTCATCCTCTCCTCTCCACATACTCAAAGGTAAGTGGCTTTCAAAGCCAAACATGGTGTATTATACATGGTGTATTTTGTACGGTGTATTTTGTACGGTGTATTTTGCATGGTGTATTTTGTATGGTGTATTTTGCATGGTGTATTTTGTATGGGAACTCCTGGATCCCCGTTGACCAATGTTTTTTATGATGTCCGGCCGGATTTCGTGAAAATTTGCCTGGACATGGCGTGCAAATCGCATGTCCAAGCTAACGCGATTTTTCAGACGCTAAGATGAATGTCAAACCCTGCATCCGGATGTCAAAATACAGGATCCAGAAAAACACTGTTTTCTTCTAGTGTGTGCTTGCATTATGCCAAAGAAGTCATGTAGGAAAAATTTTTCCTCTTTGTAGCGTTCGCGCAAAAGGAGTTCACTTTGATCCCATGTGTCCAACTGAAATATTGTTATTTTCATAAAAACTCATCATGAGTTCTTGAAATGTTAGTAGACCACTAATCTATCCAATTTGTAGCTTTTAATTTGCATTTTTGGGTCAAAAATAGGACTAAAAAACCTCCAAAATGAGCTAGGCAAGTTAAAAACAGTAAAATAATTTGAAAAACCTTGAAAAAATTATTAAATGTCTTTAAGTACCACATGTACGTTCAGTCCAAGTTTCATGACAAACAGACAAACAATGCAAAAGTTATGAGCAAAAAACCACCTGTCTAAGAGCAAGGGGACAAAAATTAGGACAAGTGTTTCTTGCAATCATCCATGTATAACCTCAATCAATTTATAGCTTTTCAAAATCTACTCTACATTTTTCTTAAATGAATTTATGGCGAATTTCATTAAATTGGCAATATTCCATGTGCCATTTTCAGACCGCACAATCTGAATTGTGATAGTGACATCTAGGACGTGTATAGATTTTCAAACATCTATGACATATGAAGATGTCAAAAATCTATGACATATTTAGAGGGTGAATGCATGAAAGACCAACCGGTTTTTATAGCGGGGATGCTATTTTGTGAGCCTAAAAGGAGTAAAAGCGTGAGCTTGTGAGCCTCCATTTTTTAATAATTTTCAGAGGGGGGACCTATGACCATGGGTTTAAAAAAATAAATTGCAATTTGAAAGCATAATTTTTTTTGGCATTTGAAGCTTCTTGATTTGAGCAAAAGGTGTCAAACATCAAATATAAAAAAGTAACACAATATCTCGTGCCCTCAGAAGACACCACTTCCATATAAATATGAAAGACAAGGCTCACAAAATAGATTCGTGAAAGGTACTACTAGAAGATCTAGATGCAGAGCTCTCGTCACTATGTGATGGCTCATCATCTGACTCTTTAGTAGAGTCATCGATAAATGTCATAACACGTGGATCTACCTTACGGGCTTTAGAAGATGGCTTAGGATCATAAGTTTCAAGGTGCATAGGGTTTGCTTCAACATAAACTCGTAGTTGAAAAGATTTGGGAGGCTACGGAAGAGCACAGGGTCTCCAAAGAACGGTTGATGTGTCACCATCTTCATTTCTTCAGCTTGTCTACAAAACAAACAAGAGCAATTATCAGAACAAACAAAAAAATGAAACCAAAGAACTAAAATGAACACAATTAAGGGTTAATTTACTAAATCGAGATTTCTTCGGGATACGACAGATGGGCACCTCCTCATCCTCAAGGTCAATCGTAGGAGCTGTGGAAATCTCTGACTATGCAACCTGTGCCGTAGAATTAACAACCGATAGGATGAACGGTTTAAGCAAGGCCTCAAAAATGGACTTATCCTCTTCCAAAGCCACAATATGGCACCTAGTAGCCCGGCAAGCATGGATTGTCGAACTTGCAAAGATAAAGAAAACACAAAATAGTATCACTTAATATATGACTAAACTGTATCAATGTAGTGAAGTCAACATTAAAAACAAAACAGAACAACAATTAACCTGTAGACGCGGTGCAATCCATGACAACGTCACTTGTTGAGGTTGTTGCCTCTTCCAGCATTTGCATGAATGCGGTAGATTTCTCTCGAGAACCCCGCCATGGTAAGTCACTGTTCATTGCCACCAGCAATGTCTATCCTAACGTGACGTGGGCTTTTCATGTCGTGATGTCATGACGCGTCCATCGTGACACGTCATGACATGTCATGATCCACGTCATGATCCACAAGAATCATGACATCCCTAACCCTAAATCCTAAATTTCGAATTTTTTTTTATTTCTTTCTAAATTTTTTTTTAACAATCATGATGGAAATTCAAATGTATCACTATTCCTTAACATGATTTTTTAATTTATGTTGTTTATCCTAGTGAATTTCATCAGATTCCATAAAAAAAAATAGAATATTCTATCATGACTGTCGCAGCACAAGGCAGGTAAATACCCTGTTATACTCACAAAAACCACCCTAGAATATAACAAAGTGACTCTAAAGATCGAACCCAAGAGATTCTGTGAAGTAGTTAGCTTTTCTACACGGTTAAGTACACTTTCTCACCTTTCCGGTCCTCAACCAGATTCTCAAAACCACAAAACAGACACAGAAAACCCAGAACCGGATTCTATCCTCTCCCGATCTAGTAATTCCCTATGTCACGATTCCACCAAAACCCCAAGGCCCTACAACTTCTAGTCCTGGGTACAACTTTGAACCAATCCGGTTTGACTTTACCCCTGTTTAACCATCAGAGGGATCACCATCTTGTTTTGAGAGTGGCAGGTTTGCCACTCCTTCCGTGAATTAAAGTGGTTGAAGACCCACTGTCTAATCCTCTAACTTCCTACTCTAAACCGGATCCGGTTTGATTCCTCACAGCAGTCCAGAAATTAATCCGAACCATAGGTCACTCAGAAACCCCCCGTACGATCCACTTATATTACAACGACCCTAGCTTTCTCTCCAATCTGTGCGAAGTCAAGGTGGCTGCAAGAGAACCAATCCGTTCCAACACTCAAAACAGTCCTCTCCCGTTTACCAATCCCTGGATGATGAGACCCCTCAGGAGGTTTGGAACCTCAACCGGATTTCCTATCCAGGAGTTCTAGCGCAACTAAGGAATCCCTCCCTAACCRCCTAGCCTAGCCAACAGTTTTCTCACCCGGAATTGAAGACTGCAGAATGCTGACGAGTCCAGAATTCCCTCCCAACACTTACTCACCCGCCCACATGCACATAAAACTGAAGATACAATCACCAAGGGGAGAAATCCTCTGCCAACCGGAATGCGCCTCCCTAACTCCTCCTCATACAATTCAGCCAAGCATGAGAAAACATACAAAAGAGAGAGCCAAAAGGAAACACAAGCGAGTTTGCAAGAAAAAGACTCCCAACCCACCTCGCGGGGCTGACTTAAATACCAAATCAAAAACACAAAAGGGCGGCGAGGCCCCGAAAATCTGCCTAACTATTAGCCTGAGATCCTAACTACCCAGACGAATCCGGTTCCGGTCCTAACTGCTTAACATCAAAAATCAACATCCTACTCCTCAGCTTCCCTAATAACAGAACCGATGGTCGGATCGTCTTCTTCATCCGCCTCCATCTCTACAAACGTCTCAGCTAACACCCGGATGCGCGTACCACCTGCATTTGGATCCGGTCCACGAGTTGGTGGCGAATCCAAGTCAATATGTTCCGTTTCAACTGTTGGACTCTTCACCCTTGGTTGCTTATTGGATTCCGGAGTTGCAAATGCTCCCTCCAAGTTTATCGGTTCTTGGAAATCACTCGGAAGGGAAACATCCAAGAGATGGAATCCGGTCGGGCAGCCGATTCTCACCAGCTTTTTGCTGCACTCCTCGATCCGTTCGACCAACTCTCGGAAATCCCACATCGTCCCCTCAATGTTCTCTGAGTAATCCAACAGGATTCTTACGATCCACCCACTTGAAGGTTTCCGCTCCTCCAGTTCTTCATACAATTTGGCTCGGGCCAAAATTTCACCCTTGATCCCCATTGTCTCAGTAATCCGGTCCGCTAGATTTCGGATCAATTCGGTGGCCTCTTTCCGGTTCGCGACATCCTCCTGAACCACGTGGAGTTCCGCCTTGAGCTGCTCGTTCTCCTCCTTGAGCTACTGGATTTCCTTCTCCAATTCTTTCTTCTTAGCCGGATCCGCGATGCACTCTGCGACCTTCCCCGGCAAGTTCCGATCTGGTTCAGCCTCCACCAATGTGCCGATACTGGCGAGGATACTCCGCTTATCCTCCCAGTTTGTCCGGATTCCCGCCAAGATTTCAATGAGGCTCTCGAATGGAGTCCCCGCCTCTGAATCTGTGGAATCCGTTCGGCGCGGATCCGGTCGAGCAGGTGGCTGCTGTGGCGACAGTGGAGCCTCCTCTTGGTTTGGTGATCTCCGGTGTGGGGGAGTTCCTCTTCCGGCCGGCGACGTATTCTTATGTATCTTCTTTGTCCTTTTGAGTTCCTCCTCATCTTCTTCGTTGTCCCGATCGGATTTGGATTCTGAAGGTTTATCTTCATCCGCATCTGATTCCGATTCTCAATATTTGAGGAGCTGCTCCTGCGTCCTGTACGTCTTCTCTTCCATTTCGGAAAGGAGCTCCTTCTCTTTGTACAGGTGGAAGATGTAGGGGCTCACAGGCGTAGCCCTACTTTTTTCCACCTGGCTGACTAACTGGCCCACCAGATCGGAAAGGATCTGGCTCCAGTCTACCTTCCGTACCCCGCTCAGAGATCCGAAGATCAGGTTTCCGAGCGAGATGGTGACCCGTGTTGGTTTTTTCGGATGCAGGACTGGAATCAGAAATTCTAGCAGACGGCGCTCCCGGTTGTTTACGCAATCCTCCACTGCGTATCCGTCCTCGGGGTTGACTGCTCCCTGGAACTTCCCCCGGATATATTTGTCGTTCCGGCTCGCCATTCCTTGTCCGCCCTCCTTGAACCCGTATATCTTCCTCCACATCTCTGTTGTCCACTGATCCGGCATCTTCCGGATTGTGTTGTCGAACTGGTTTGCCGGCTTTCCGAGTAGCTCCTACACCATTCGTTCCTCTCGGAAATCCCAGGGTTTGTTCATCAAACCCGAACATCCTATTGTCTCCAGGTCCTCTGTGAGCTCGGTCTTTTCCGATTCATTCATAGAGATAACCGGAACGACCTTCCTCAACTTCACCTCCGGATCGGTGGGAGTGCTGCTACCCGGCCTCGGTCGGCGCAGGGTAGGCATGGACACTAAAATTAATCCTTACAATGTCCGCTCCTAACCTAGCCGCACGTCCCGTTCCTCACACCTCTCTCCGATCTCAATCGGAACCTTTACACAACCTCACATACACTCACCAATCTTCCCTTCCTTCCGCATACAAACCGCCCAAAAACACTAAACACTTGCAATCAGGAAGCAGTGCGGTTCGCAAACTCCACAGACAGCGAGGGAAAAAGACTGAATTCTGGCAGTCTCAGGCATTATATAGTCCTTGGACTCAATCCGGTCCGTTCCTCTCATCCGGTCCAACCCTAATCCGAGTTGGGCAGGATTCCGGTCCTAGGTACTTTGGACCGGATTCTGCCAGATGTCTCACTTTTTTAGTGTTTTCCCTAAATTCCATTTTTCTGCTGTTCCTTAGTCGAATCCGGATTCCAACTGGCTGGTTTCCGGTCCTAGATCTAACACACAGAGAAACCAAAAATTTAGGTTGCGACAATGACGGACTTTGGGGGTTACGTCACTTCACCGTCATGACATCTTGACGTCATGACTTGACATGACACGGATAACCCTGATTGCCACATCTTTTTTGTTGCAAAAGTTTTGAAGTATGTTGTCTCGAGTTACATTCACGCCTACAACATTATGAGCAGGTACCTTTTGAAAGGAAAACCTGGATCGGCGTCAACCTGCTGCCGCTGTCGGGTAGAGAGAAGCGCGCTTAGGGAACATACGGGGGGTCTGGCTGCAGATTGTCAGTGTAGATGAAAGGCAAGTAACAAAACTCGAATCTTCACTTAATCTTCGCTTGATCTTCACTTCAATCTTCCGTTGACCTATCATGTGGTGGTTCTATAAGACCAAGGGTTAAAGTACGGTGATAAGAAACCACGGGCTTTGGACGTGTAAAACGGGACAGACAGATCACGAGCTGAGCCATCCGATGGATTGGATTCAAAATTTCAAACCCACGGTGACCAGCAAACTTGCCTCACCAGTAGGAACAACATAAAAGTTTCGACCATGTGGGCAATTAACCTCCTTTCGTCGCATGTACAACACAAAATGAGGCTAGTGTTGGTGTAAAGCAAACCGCCCGCAACAATAAAATAAATTTTACAAAGGCACAAGCCGCACACACAAACACACAAACACACAAATACACAAGTCTTCAAAACTCCTTCAATTCCATCTCCAATTTTCAAGTTGAACTTTGGATGAGTGTTACTGTTGATCTACAACTTCAAATGAACTAAATGATAGTTTTTCAAAAAGATAATACAATCATCTACTTCTCCTCCAAATATCAAACAATTCTAAAATTCTGTCCAACTTCTATGGCCATCCAAAGTTTCGGCCTTGAGAAGGGAAAGGCAGTAGACCTTTTTTCGCTTCCACACTCACAACTTTCTCATACAAATTTCAAATAGAACTAATGATAGCTTTATGAAAAGATAACACAATTTCCTACACTTTCTGCAAATTTCATTGCAAAACAAGAATATGTCCGTCTTTTATGGTCAGTCAAAGTCTCTGCCTCTTAATTTTGAAGGCAAGAAACCTCACTCCACTCAAACTAGCACAACTTTTGCTTTACAACTCTAAATTAAGAAAGTGAGATTAATTTGGAAACTACACACCATGATATATAACACCTCTCAATTTCATTTCAAAATACTTCAAACTCACAAGACAATGGCTCTTCAAACCCTCGGTTCTCCCAAAACAATATTGGGAGAGAAGATAAATAGTGTCCATCTTTTCCTCCCCTTTTCCAACACCTTTTGCCTCACCTAAACAAGTGTACATCAGCCCTTAACTCCCTCTTAAAGCCAACTTACACCTAATGGCCTTCATATTTGGCCCCACATCTATTTCTATATCTTTAACGTTGAAAGAAATTCACTTCAAGTTCACCTAAAAGATAAATTATTCAAATATTTCCTTCATACTACTTCACAAACACAAATTTATTGTAATAAATTGCTCTAACTATGGAATGAAAAACTAAAAAACAACATATATCTAATTGAGGTAAAAAACTAGAGCTCCAATCGAAATGTCACTCCATCTGCAAAAATTCGAGGATGCGTTTGAAGGTAGCAACAATATAATCTGCACGATCTGCCTTGGTTAAGGAATTAACTAGCTCTTTCAATCATCGTTGATGACCACGACTCCCTTCGATAGGCCTCACCATGCAATGATATTGCTTGTCATTTAAGCCTTCAAAACATCCTTCAAATGTGACTTCAGGGCTGCCAGGTTCAACACATCCAACATGCAACAAAATTACCAATGCCCGAGCGTCACGGTGAAGATTACGATGCCATCGTTTCTCCACGCGAGGTTGTTTCGGTGGTCGAGATGGCCCAGCTTCATCTTCTGGTCGCTCATGTAACAATGAAAGATTCAGTGGCAGCTGTGGTTGATCCGGTAGTTGCGATAAAGAAAATTCGAACTCATGCTCCAGTTTGACATAGTATAATCTAAATAAAACACAAAGAAAAGAATATCAAATGAGATGAAGCTTACAAATAAATCCTTCTCTATATAGTCGAAAAGAGAAGGCGTCACCTTGAAACCACCTTAAATGACGTCATCTTATTTATAATACTACAAATATTAAAATCTATCTAAATCATGTATATATACATATTCTACATAATGTCTGCATTTGCAGCATGACACCATTTTAACATAAAGCGACATTGCAAAACGCATGGTCTTTACAAAGTTTGAAGTGAGTATGCAATTTTCCTAAAACGGAATGCTTTCTTTGAATTCATTCTTAAGAAAAGAACTAAGGAATTTATTGTGGCAGTTGGATCTGAAGGCGATGTCAAATGAAGTCGATTCATACCCCACCAGTCCTTGTAAGATTTGAACCCGAAATCTTCACAAAATCCTAGGAGGTAGGATTTGATGTCACGACTGAAAGGATACATCACAAGAATAGCACCACCATCGTAAACATAATTCTCTGCAAAATCAAATATTGCTTGCAGTCTTTCTTCCAAAAACTTATTCCAGGGTGGAATGGATGCTGCTGGAGTAGAAACCGTAGGAACTGATAAACCCTCTGGAACATCCAAAATCATGAGGTCTATTGTGGCTTGCTTTGTTAACTTGCCATCAATAAACCGGTCCTTGTCCACAGCATGCTGCATACAATCAATCATATTGTAGGAACTTAGTACAAATTCCAAACAAATATTCCGTAGGTCGTTCTTGAGTTTTTCTTACAAAAAGACTGAAAGTAACGACACTTGCAATAAAATAAAGAAATCAAATAGGTTAAATGATGATCTTTTCTAGAAGGGCTGTGACGACAACAAGTGCGTCGGGAGTTGGACCTTCATCGGAATCAAGTAAAGCCGCCACTGAGACGTTCAATATACACTCATCAATAGAAGACACTCTTTGCAAAGTCTGGGAGGGAGGTTGAGGACCATGAAAAAGGCGCTCTTGTGTAAGAGAAAGGTTGGAAGAGGTGTCCTTCATGGCACCATCACTCACTACTGTATTTGGCACTGCCTTGTTGGCCTTTCCTTTCTTGCCATTTTCTTTTTCTTTGCCATCGCTCTGAGCCTTCTCTGCAAGCCGTTCTTTCTTCTTGACTTCATTATCTTCCGTTTTCTTCTTCGCTTCCTCCCATTTTTCTTCCTTCTTTTTGTCAGTGAGCTCCCGCCTCTTCAACGCTGTCGTATTGTAAATACATACACTATATAAAACGTGTATATATTACACGTTTGAGAAGGTTCTTGATTCGGATGAGAAACTTACTGTTAACGCTTCTGTTAGCTTCTAGGTGACGCTTGTTAGCAATAGAATTGTTTTTAAGGTGAAAACCTTAGACAAACTTCATTAGTTCGACGTATTCCTTTGAGATTTAAAATTTGGGTTTAAATTTGAAGTTTGATTGTAGAATGTCGAATTGGAGGGTTTTTATGGAGTCGTAAGATCGAGAAGCTGCTTCGGAGGCAAAGTTAGAGCTTTCTTTGTTTCAGTTGCCAAATCAACCATTTCAGCTGGCGATTTCTTCACCATTGCCTTTCCATCCACGAGATGAAGCTGGGCCTTCTCGCCTGTTAAAGACACTTTGTCTGGAGCAATGTTGGTATGACAATCTTGATAGGAACGCTCGTGCTTTGATGATTCTACTTGAAGTAAGATGTGTTGAACAAAGCACGCGAGATGTGACATTTAAAGCAAGTTACAAAGGTTTAAATGAAGACCAGTATTTTTGTATGATATGGACAAATAGAGAGGGCACTAGCCATCAATGTTGGTTGAAAGGGCCAGTGAATTCTCTAACAAAGGTTGAACGTGCAGATTACGTGGTTAACATTATCAAGCACATCCTCAAGTTCTTGTAGATGGAGTAGTACTCTTCATCGACTTCAGTTTTTACCTTCGCTGAATGAAGGTTGGAGTTTAGTATGATATATAAATTTTTGATAGTATATTTGTGTGTTAGAAAATAAAAGAATGGTAGTTTAGAAGTAGTTTAGAAGTAGTTTACTACCTAGTTTTGACCTTAGAAGTTCAATGGCCTTAAAGGTTGAATAGGAACTTACGTTTGGATGTTTACCTAGGGCCAATGGTTGTTTGGAGGTCCATGTGTGGTGCATGTGGGCTGTTCCTACTTACCTTAGGGGTCTAGAGGCTAGTTAGGCATCTTTTTGCTCTTCCAAGTTGGGTTTGTGTGGAGGAAAAGCGGTAGTTGTTTTGGGGGGGTTGGATAGTGTGTGTGTTTGTGAGAGCCGAAATTTTGATTGGCAAGAACTCTTGTTGTATAAAGAATTTAATAATAAAATTTTGAAGATTTCTTTTTTTTGACTTTAAGCTTTCAAAAAGATCTCTCTTGCTTGATTTGGAGTTGTGAGCTAAAAGTTACAAGCGTGTGAGTAGAGGAGGGTTTGTTGCCACCCGTCGAAGAGGAGCAGAGATTTGGGCGACCACCAAAGTTTGTAGTTTTTATCTTTCTCTTTGAGATTTTCAATTATTAGAGAAGTTTTTTTTATCTTTCTATAGGCGTATGACTCAAAGTAATTGAAGCTCTATAACAAAAGTTATGGGTTCTCAAATAAGATGTACATCTATTGCCTTTCAAATGTGAAGCTAAGACTTTTCTTGTACATAACTTTTGGACAATAGATTAGAATAATTTGAGATTTTATGAGAAGTTATTTTGAAAGATTAGCTTTTTAAGAAAGTATAATACTTAGAGTTTGAAGAAAAATTGAAGAAGTTATAGGATTTTGTGAGAAGAGAAGTCTGCTGCCTTTCAAAAGAGAAGGCTGAGGCTTTGCTCCTCAATAACTTTTGGACAATATCTTAGATTGAATTGAAATTTTGAGGGCGTTTAGACATTGTGTTTATATTTATGAGTTGCTAAAGCCGTTAACATTTGAATTCTTATAGCATCTGTGGCATTAATTTGAAGGTTGCAGCTAGTATGGGACTTAGTTTTTTCTTAAAACTTGTTGGAGTTTCTTTAAGTTTGTGAACATAAGAAGATTTCAAGACTCAAGATTGAAGATTTGAAACCCATGGAACAAAAATATTGAAGACTCGTGTCTTGTGACTTGTGGCTTATTTTTTCCAGCCAGCTTTGTAATTTCAATTTTCATTGTAAACTTTGTTGCGGGCTATGTAGTCATTTAATGTGATAGTTATTAGCCCCATTTTGTATTTGTTGACAACAAAGTGAGATTGATCACCTACATGGTCATTTTTATGTCGTTCCCGTTGGTGAAAGGCGCTTCCTGGTCACCATGGGTTTGAAGTTTAGGAGCCAACTTTCGGACGGTTCAATTCGTGGTCTGACCGTCCTAATTTATCCGTCCCAGACCTTGTTTCTTATTACACACCCTTATTTTGGCGCTTACAACCATCACAAGATATGCCAACGGGAACGTGATTGAGGACTGAAGATAAGAAGATAGAATTTCAAAGATTCGACAGAACTCTCTAGTGAACTATTCCCAGTTGCAGCCGGATACTTCGTATATTCCCAAAACGCGCTCCTCTCTACACGACAACGCCTTAGCCCGTGCCTCAGTATCCAGACCTGCAAATTCGGCAACAACTTGCTCCAATGTAGTACTCTCTTTGACGAACTGAAATAAAGACAATTCTTGGGGTGAAACAAATCCTTGGTTGCACTCTAGATACCAAGCTCCAGCTTGGAGATGTGCAGTGGTCTAGTTCTTCTTTTGAGATGGAGGGAACATGTAGTTGGGCGATGAATGATTAAGCCATGAAACCAAAAAAATACACAAGAATATACATGGTCCCATACTTTCGCACATGATAGAGAATATGGACTAAGTTGGTTTTCACATGTGAATGTTCGGCGTGCCTAATCACCAAAAAAAGATCAAAAATTTAGTAGAATGAGGTCTTAAAAGATGTGAACTTACAAATGCAAAAAGGGACAAATAGAAGTACCTGTTAATGTCGTGCATAACCTGCATCGCTACGACACTGCTTCCACTCGTCCTTTTGTATCTAGGACGATAGAATCCACGCGGATGTTCCAATCTTTTTCTGTCGAGTAGAGCCGGTTGATATGTCTCATCCATGCTATACACCGGTGATTTTTGTCGCAAACATAAAATTAAGCATCCACCAAGTATGCGAGCTTAGGCATATTGCGCAAATGAACGTTAAAATTATCGTTCACGGAGTTCCAAATGGGCCCCCACTTCTCTTTTTCAGCATTAGTAAACACTCCAAACTTCCTGTCCTCGTCCGAAATGGAGACATAGAATAATCTAGCTCCCTCCTTGTAACCCTGAGCAAAGTCTTGCTCAAGTTTAATTACATCACAAGCTAGCTTAGGCCTTACTATGGGCATGCCGGCATGGAGACAAGACGGCAAAGTGGGATTTTCATTCGAGAATGATTTGCTGGTTCACCTGGTTGAAGTCGCAAACTACAAATGGTTGAGACAAAATCTAGTTTTTGATTCTTTCGAATCTCCTCTTCTCTTTTTTGCTCGTCACCCCCAATTGGACTACTTCCTTCGCCAAAATCTTCTATAACCGTAGAAACCACAGTCATTGTAGGTTGCTCATCATTGACATTCTTATTGGCCGCCCCCAACAATGAAGAAGGAAGGACAATGACCTCCAGCGGTCAATCAACGCGTAACATAGCCGCATCCATTGGAACTAGAACCTTCAATTCGACATTCAAACGGTTAAAATTAGAAGAGGACAAATAGAACTATAAAACGTTTGCGGCGACATGAACTATATGACCAAATCACCCACGTACATCCAACACTACAAGAAAAAGGGGTGTTTCACAACCAACTGAACAATGACTTACTGTCCTAAATGACTGCGCAACGACTGGAGCTCTGTAATTGCACAGGCAGCATGACGTGTACAAAATAGTAGTTGCTGTGCAGTCATAAAAACAATAGAAGGATGAAGACTGGAGGAGCTTGGATCCTGACTCCATTCATCCCACCGTTTTCATCGACCAAAGTCTGTGAAGTCGCGACGTGGACCTCACAAACAGACCATTACAGTGGACTCAATTGTAAACTAGTCATGCGCGACTCCGCACTGACTCTGTGTAGCTTCGTGAATGACTCCGGTATGACAATAAAATAACTGATTCAATAATGCTAAAAAAACATATGCACAAAAGAGGGATAGGGCAAGACCTTATTACTAGAAGGTTTAGGGTGTTGAAAATATCAGAGAATGGATACAGTGCATGGGACATACATTGGAATGTCCATGTGTAACTGCAATACATTCCAGTTTTGCAAATTTGCTGTAGAAGGCATAATTGTTAAGAAACTTTAGTATCCGGATTACAGCAATTTTGTCCAATACTGCGCATTTGCTAATAAATTGTCCTCAGGAGACAATTCCGTGGCCCCTATCAGGAAAGGCACTAGTGGTGAGCTTGGCAACATTTCAGGAGCTGTTGTGGGAACCT
Source organism: Pleurozium schreberi (assembly GCA_006891605.1). Classification (NCBI taxonomy): domain Eukaryota; kingdom Viridiplantae; phylum Streptophyta; class Bryopsida; order Hypnales; family Hylocomiaceae; genus Pleurozium; species Pleurozium schreberi. The sequence continues at coordinate 30,608 of VACF01002555.1, read as the reverse complement.
GGAAATGAATGAAAGAGGATATTACTATAAAATCCGGGTGAGGATTCAAAACTTAACATATTTTTTTTGGTTCCAGGCATGAAATATTAGGACTTTACTAACATTAAGACTTATTCATTAGGATAGTATAATTAAATAGATAAATTAGTTAAGGAAACTCCTAAAAAATTTCCTAATTCTGCTTGGAAACCGGATGAGGATCCTGGAATCCGCATATAGTAAGCAGAAATCACGGAGATAAATCCGGAGATATATCGGGAACGAATAGAACCGGTATTGGCATCTAGCTGGACATTTTCTGGATCCAACGGATTCCTGAGATGTGATGGAGGACTGTTCAACGATCGGATTTTCCGGGAATTCCGCAGGAACGGATACTTGGCCAAGAAACGGCTAACCCTAACGGTGAGTGGCTGGAACAGAAAAGAGAAGGGGAGGGGTTACACGCCACATTCTCATTTCTTGTCTGCCATTCTGCTGGAGTGCGCGGAGCTGAGCGTTTGGAGCTTGGAGGGAGGTGCTCTCTATTTCCGGTTCCTGCTGAGAGGAATTGAGTCGTTTGTTTGCTGAAGAATTGAGTTGAGAAAGAGTGAGGCTGGAGTGTAAGCGCTACCTCTGAGGGCTATGGCAAAGGCGGAGGGGAGCGGTTCTGTAAACTTGAAATTCAAGACTGTCTACCTGGTGATTCCGAAGGATGAGAAGGAAAGGAAGCAACTGGACGAGGATCTGGGTCAGCTGGGGTGCAGCGGATTCCTGAGTCGACCTTGGAGTTTGAGGGACGACAACATGGTCCGGGAGCTGATGGATCGACAGTCGAACGAGTGGATCAAGACGGTCTGAGCGCTTCCGGGCAAGTGGACGATGGAGTTGTGGAAGCAGACGTATGACTTTCCACGTGCTGGGGACGGGCTGGCATTCCAGACTGACAAATACGCGGAAGGTAAATTCATGAACCCTCCCAACCCAAAGGATGGCTACGCAGTAGCAGATTGTAGGGACCCAAGGGAGAAAAGGTTGTTAGAGTATTTAGTCCCCATTCTGTATCCGGAAAGGCCAAACCGGATTATTGTAACTTGGGCCAATACGATTTTTGGAGCACTAACGGAGAGAGGAAAGCATGCTGGGCTGAAATCATTAGGAATCTAGTGAGCAAGATGGTCCACTCATTAGGCAACACCAAGGCCACCTCCATTGGTCCTTTCGTCTTTCACTTGTATCAGCATTTGGGGACTTTGAGGAGTGAGGAGAAGATAGCGTATAAATCCGCGGCCACGATGGTGAAGTTGAATCTCACTCCACCCCAAAAACCAGAAAGTGAGGATGAGAAGGATACAGAAGAGGATTCTGAGAGAGAGTCTTCAGAAAACAATAAGTCATCCTCAGATAGGAGAAAGCATTTGGAGAAGATGTAAGCCTCTGAAAAGGGGAAGGGAGCCCAGGACAAAGAGAGATGGTCCGCCGATCCAGAAACGGAAGGACGGGATTCCCTGGGGAGAGTGATTGAGGATCTCGAGAGGATCCGGGAGAAGGTTGACACGGAGAGAGGAGTAGTCAGAAATGTGTGTGGGCTACTAGGAGGGATTGACGTGTCAGAACTTGGCGAGAAGGTAGAGGATCTACTCCGATCAAAGGAATCCCAGAAATGGGAAGACAAAGTTGAGGAACTGACAAAGGAGAATGAGTTGCTCCAGCGTCAGTTAGAGTGGAAGACAAAACAGAGTGAGGATGAGAGGAAACTTTCCTCAGAGGTAGGAACTATGCTGAAACGAATCCACTACTTCATTGATTCTTCCTGGGATGTGGTGAGCAAGGCCAAGATGTTTGATGAAGAAATCCATAAGGCAGGCAACGAGGCAGCAGTAAAGTCAGTGACAGTCCTGGCTGAATTCTCAGAGGCAACGGAGAAGGTTTTGTACGAGATCTGGGATGTGCTTACGTGCGCGGGTCTGTATCCGGATCCGAAGCAGGAAGGGAAAGACAGCCCAAGGAAGGACATTCTGACTTCAAAGACAGCAAAGATGTCTACACCGGCATCTGGGAAGCAACGCAACAAGCCAGAGGAGGAGAAGACTCCAGCAAAAACCACCTCAAAACTAAAAGCGGTGAAGGAAGAAAAGTCTACGCTTGCATCCGGAACCAAGACTCCAATCCGGAAGTCCGGATCAGATATGGGCACACCCTAGAGCACGGACATCAGACGTTCACCAAAGGTGCACGGCACGGTCAAGAAGAAATCAACAACCAAGCGGGCAAGGGATGCATCTCCCGTCAGTCAGCAATCAGAAGAGGACGAGTCGCCAGACAACTCCAAGGAAGCGGACAGCAAGTCAGAATCCGAATCCGATCCGGATGAGGACTTGGAAGTGGAATCAGAAAAAGATTCTGATACGGTTCGAATCTCTCCCGCGAGCTTCAAGGGGACACCCACCAAGGGGAAAGCGACAGCTGGTGGAAAGGCATCAGCAAGTAGAATCCAGCCAGCTAGGAAGGGATCCGCCAAGCATGAGGAACCTTCTCCTAACTGGCTTAAGAAATAGATAGGAAGTTTCTTAGATTAGGCGTAGGTCAGTTGACCAAAAACCTAAGTTTTTTGGTAGGTAGGAAGCTACTAGTTAGCTGCTTTTGAGTTTTGAGTTGGATGCACTTAGACATCCGGATCTGGATTTGTCGGATCTGAGATCCACTTTTGTCGGGATGGACAGGTGGTGGAAAGTCAACAGGTGGGGGATAAGGAATGACACCTGTCATTCTCCTGACCTGTGCTTTATTCCCTTGGGACTTTTAGGGTTTCCTTGGGTTGGTATTTAGAGGCTGCTTTGGATGGCAGCCAGGGGCATCATTCAGTCTTGTTTTCTGTTCCCTTAAGTAAAGTCCGGATTTAATTCTATCATGTGCCAAGTCTGAAAAGTCTTGGTATTGTGTTGGTAGGTTGGGGGTGTTGAATCACCACTTGGCGATGATATCTGTGTTTGCAGGGAGAGAGAGGAAGGGTGAGTCCCCAGGTTCTGTCAGATCCGGTTCTGGGAACTAAAGTGAGTTTGTAAGAGGATTGAGTGTACTGGGAGGAATCTGAGTACGATCTGGTTGCCTTAGGAACTTCCGTGTGGGATAGCCACTCCTAGATTGAATAGGGTCTGGTAGTACCCAGTCTTAGGACAATTGAAGTGCTGAGAGGTCCTGTTGTTTCCGGAAGTAGGAATCAGATTTTTATGTTGAACCTTCCAGTTATCTGGTTCTAGGCTCTGTCTAAGGAATTCTGACCTTGACAAGATCTGTCGTTGTAGTGTTGAGAGGTTGGTGAGGATTCCTTACGTGACTTGTTGGACTGGATTCACATCCGGATCAGTTGTGAGAGAATAATTGCCACCTAGTGTATGTCTTGCGTTTTATTGTGTAAAGTGAAACTTCAGTCACTCTAAAACTTTGAAAGGTAGGATTTACGTGTCCTCCCAGAATCCCAAGAACGGACCCCTCCGATATTGAGGTTAAACTTCAGATTTGGTTACAGAAAATTGCTAGATACGGATCCGGATCTGGAAGAGGTACAAGATTATGACACTCCTCCTTAACTGGGTGTGGTGTTTTGATTGTGGGATTTGAGAGGGAACTGGTTTAGTAACAGTTGGTGAGTGTAAACTATTTCCGGTCTCAGATCTGGTTTTAGTGTTTTCGTTTGGCTTCCGCATCCCGATCCGGTCCACCTCAAGAAACTACAAGTAAAATCTCTAGGGAACGATACACGAGTCATCCTAAAAGTGTTTTTAGTCATTTTCAAACGCTTATTAGGATAATTGTGCTTTCTTGTACTTCGACAACTGCCAATCCAGTCATCTCCACTGTGGTGGTTATGAATACATTGGAAGTGTCTACTACCTCCCTCTTGACACGAGCTTCTTTTTGAAGGACAACTTTCCACCCTGGTTTTTGTTTCACATCGGAAAAGAAGACTTGTGTTGCTTGGCTGGAGAAAATGAATGGCTCAGACATGCGTGGCAACTTGTGTCAGAAGTTCACCATCAAGAAGCCAGCATCATCTCGGACGTATGTTGCATTTCCTCTATTGTCTTGTGTCTTCATCCATTCACATCAGAAAAGAATGATCGGCGTATGAAGAAGGCCGTAGTCCAACTTCAGTATGTCTTTCAGGACTCCAACATAGTTCACCGACACATCCCTCGCATCGACAGTTGGGACTTCGAATACAAAAGCAACCCCGCTGTTGTAAGTTTGGAATCGACTAGAATCTCCATCATCCACTCGGAAGTGGCTGCCAAATGACTTCATCCTGGTATATCGTGCTGCCTTCTGTGATGGTTTTGTGGTCAAGAGCATCGAGTCCATTTCGTCAGGGTTTGTTACGTCCACTGCTGCATTTTGCACTACGTTTGGCACCCACTCTTCAAATGACGGAATGCTCGGATCCTGGTCACGTTCGTCCTGCCACTTGCTACAAAAATTCATTACTGTTAGACATTCCACATAACACTTCCCAACACAAAGTACCGGGCCTGAGGCATTCTATTAACATCTTCGGCAGACACATTACGTACTTCGAAACCACTCAGTGGTTTCTCTTCACTATTACTAGTCATTTGTTAGTTGTATTCGAGTTCTGTATAGTTGTAAAGGTTTAACAATGACTACATTACATCTCCTACGAGACTGCTATGATGGAATCCATGAGAAAAACTTCATAGTTTTGCCCATCCGTGTTGCAATCGATTATGCGTCTGAAACTGTAATCCACACAGTGTAAAAAAACATATTGGCAACCTTCCAGTGCTATTTCACTACTGAACAGAGGGAAATTGTTGTTTGTAGCTTCCACTTACGCATGGTACTCTACAAGGCAGAAGACGTTAGAGACAATGTATTGATGGGCCAAGTCTCGAAGTGCGGGATTCATCACGTATGGCCTCCCTCCTCCCTGTAGCACTTCCTTTGCATCACCATACTCTTCATCTGCATTCCATACATGCCTCTCTGTGACTTCAAAGCTCTGTAGGTACTTCGTTATGAATCCTAAGCATTTGTCTTTCAGGTATCCCTCAGCCATACATGCTTCGGGCCTTGCCATATTTCTGACATGGCTCTTCAATGTTTTCATGTAACGTTCAACGGGGTACATCCATCTCGCGCTCACCAGTCCACACAAGTCTAGTTCCTGAACCAAGTGGTAGGGGTGATGCGTCATGATGTCAAAAAATGAGGGGGGGAACTCCATCTCCAGCAATGCCATGCTCTCTGCTACATCAGCCTCCAATGACGGGAGATCGTCTGGATTGTACGCTTTGGTGCATATTCGGCGAAAAACCTTGTTCATTCGCATGATAGCCATCCTTGGTCCTGTGTCAACCCAAATTCTCCCCCTAACTAATTTAGAGGTTCAAGTTTGATTAACAAACAAGTTCCTTATGAAGTTTTCATATGTGCGATCTTAACATATAAGAGAAAGACTAAAGAGTTTAAGAAAAATAATCAAAATAGAATATAACAAATTGCCTTCCAAGCGGACCGTCTTTTTATCGATGGTAAAATATGAGTTTATATCTATATTGTTTGTTTTTGTTTTTGTTTTTATATATAAATATCTTATTTAAAGGAAAGTCAAGAATGGATGCTCAACAAGGGAAAATACAAGAATGAGTGAATAAAGACTCATATCAATGGAGCATATATTGCGAGCAGACCTTCTGCCATTGTAATTACCACCACGTTCTCGTTCGAGCTTCAAATAAGGAGTATCTTAGCTCTCTGAATTCCTAATAAAAAGAACTACTCACTCCAAAAAGATTTATACTAATATCTTTTATTGCCTAAAAGATATAACTACAAACCTGAGGCTAAAAGTTCTACAACTTGCCTCACGATTCTGCTTCAGACCTCTCTTTACTTCTACAGTTGTAACTTCTATCTATGTAGTCCAAATGAAGTGAAACAACATGATCTGGAAGCACAAAAAATGTGAGCAATCTCTCTAAGTTATTTCACATAAATTGTGATTTTTCTCACAAAGTTATGAACCTTCAAAGGTTCAGACCTTAAAAACTCAAGGCAGCTAAGCTCTGTTCACTTAAACGGCCACAACTTTCTATTCACAATCCCAACTACTACGAAATAAAGCTTGATAGAAAGCCAACAAGAAGGTACAGATGCTCTATGAAAGTGTTTTAGTCAATTCTAAAGTGTCTAACCTCTTATAGATGGAAGAACTATGACTATATTAAGCACACGCTCAACTCTCAATTATCTTTGATTAACTAACTCCTTGCCTTCAAGAGAGAGAGAGATGGAAAGCATGAAATATAAAGGTACTAAGTAAGGATGCAAGTGTTGAGTAATAAGTTGGAAGTGGTTTTCATTTGCCTTCAAGACTCCAATTTATAGCTTCTTGAACTTTATCTTTTCTTTTGGTTGTTGACCTTCATCTTGTCCTTTGGTTGTTGATCTTCCTCTTGTCATTTGATTGTTGAACTTCCATTTTCTTACACATCACGCCTTTCAAAGCTCAACTTTTCGTACATTCTTACATCTCTCCATATCTTCACTCATTCTAAAGCTCCTCTCTTCCCTAGGCCTTCTCTTTTTTCAACAAGTTGTAAGACTTTTCTAGGACTCTCTTCCCTAGGCCTTCTCTCTTTTCAACAAGTTGTAAGACTTTTTTTAGGACTGTCTTTCTTAAGCTTTCTCTTCTTTCGAGATTTTGTAAGAACTTTTGGACTACATATATATATATATATAATTTTTTTACCAAAAGTTCTTAGGCTACAAATTCTATCCTTAATCTACTACTCCATATAGATTTTTTTTATAAAATGTACATATATTTGGCTCAAGGCCAAATTTAGCTTTTAGGACTACCACTTATTTATTACTAACAATACTAAGAAGACCTATAAATGTCAATTTTGCCCTTGAATTCATGTCTAACATGCTAAAGCATAATAGAAAACTCTAAATGAGCAGCTAAGATGAAATCTAGTGCTCACATCCTGGTTCCATCAATTCCCTCAAAGTTAGCGGCAAAATTTGTTGCATTAGAACATGATAATCGTATGACTTCAGTCCACCAAAGTTTTTGTTCCGTAGATGCTTTCCAAGGTCACACGAATAGCCGGTGGGAGTCTTCAAGGACTCTATGCAAGCGACAAAGACTTGAAATTCTGCGTCAGACAATACGTATGGTGCTCTAGGTTTTACCATTTTTATTGGATTCCTCGGATGTGGAATCAGCCACAGGTGTGGACGTATATTCCACCTCCGCAAGTCACGCCTGACTTTCACTATGTCTTTCTTCCCCGCGATGGTTTTCAAAAAGTTCTTTGCTAGGTTCATTTCGCAATGCATTACATCCAGTGTATACCGAATGAGTAAATACTGCAGGCAAATTGCTCAAGGCAAGTACAAAAGTTAATAACACAAGCAATTCTTCAGTGAAAAAGTTTATGCAGTCACAGCATTTATTGCGAAGACAGATGCCTCACTCATAAATGACTATAGATTAGTCTTGTAGTCCTATAGGAGTCACGAGATAATCAAACTCATTTGCTTTTTTGCGGATGACGACTGCAGCATAACTATGCCGCAGTCCTACCTTGCCTCCGCTGCAAGTGGATGTGAACAGTGAAGAAAAAAAAGGATGGACGCATAATACAGCCAGGAATTTATAAAAAGACATTATGAAAGTGCAGATTTAGACTTCTTAGATACAAAGTGATATGACTTTCCGGGGGTTCAGGGTGCACGCCAACAATTCCCTGCATCTTACTACTACTTAGACCGTACTAGAAGAGTTAGAGGCAGAATTTGAAGGCACCTTCCAATATGGCAGCCTGTTGAGGATACTTAAGCGCTTCACCTTGTGAAGTTTTGATGGATCCCTTGTTCCACCTTTTTGATTTCCAGCTTGCTTCCATGCCTCATACTCAGCCGCATGCTGGATTTGTTCTTCGGCAGTAACTATTTGTGGTTTTGAACAAGTTTCCACGTATCCATTGAAACGATCTTTCATCTCCGCTGCACGATAGTTGTGACTTATTGGCAACCACCGCCTAGTTCCACCAAATGTTTGTTTTCTAAGCTCTACAGAGTGCTCAGCATCCAGATCGGAGCCACAGGGCGGACAAGCAGCAAACCCTTGATGAGAAAAACCTCCCACCATCCCATACCCCGGAAAATCATGAATTGTCCAAATCAGCATTGCACGCAACGAAAATGCTCTGTCACCAACATCTTTCGTGATGTCATAAGTTGGAATTCCTTCCCACAGCTGCAATAACTCTTCCACGAGTGGCTCCAAATACACATCAAAGGCCTTGGCAGTGACTGATTGCTTCCCCGGAATCAACAAGGCCAACATCACAAAAAACTTTTTTGTAGTCAACCACGGCGGCAAATTGTAATTGAGAAGCAGAACCGGCCATGTCGACCATGTCGACCTATTCTGCTTGAAAGGGTTCACCCCATCTGCAACCAAAGCGAAGTGTGCATTTCGAGGGTCATTTCCGAAAGAGAGATCAACATTTATGTGGAAATGGCGCCAAGCCTTCGAGTCACACGGATGTCGGACAAGTCCATCCCCACCCTCTTGGTCACTTCTATTCTCCGAATGCCACAGCATGAGCTTCAAAATACTGGGACTTTGGAACATTCTCTGTAACCGCGGTATGATGGGAAAATGCCTCAACACCTTCACTGGGAACCTCTTGCGTTCTTCATCTCTGTACCTTGGTGCATTGCACTTAGGACAGCGCATGGCCTCAGCATGGTCGCCTCGGAATAACACGCATCCCTTGTCACACGCATGGATTGTGTTGTACGCAAGTCCGAGTTTTTACATCAATGACCGTGCTCTGTGGTAGTTTTTTGGCAGGCAATTCTCCTCAAGAAGAATGTGACCATGGAGAATGGTAAATAGCTCGTCAGCAAAGGTATTGCTCACTCCGTGAACCGTGCAGAGGTTCATGATCAAGATGGTGGCCGCCAATTTTGTGCATTTGGAATTGTTGTACAGTTCTTGGATGGCCTCTTCTAGTTCCTGGGGGTCAAAGTTCCGGTCTTCTGATGTTCGTTCTTCAGTGGGCGGTTGAGTGGGCTCATCGTCTCCAACTTCCTCGCCCTCTAATTCAAGTCCACCGGATCCCAGGGCACATTCCTCTCGTACAAAATCTGCAACCATGAAGGCGTCGGCGACTTCCTAACGAACTTTGTTCTTCACATCTTCTGTGTCATCCTCCACATCCTCTGTGTCATCTGCTACAGTGAAGGTATTCTCTAACATCCCTCGCATATCGACTTGTGCTACTGTGCATCTACTTTGACATTGCGGTTTACATTAGGACCCCAGAATTCTGGCTCCCACTCTTCATCAGAAGAATCTCGAGTTCCAGGACCTCTCCAAACCTTGAAGTCTGGATGCCGTCCATTGCGGAGAAGATGATCACGAACATTCTTTATTAAAAATCTCCTACGCCCTTTGGCACTCCGTGCATGGGCAATGTAGCTTCTTCACGTTCAGTTGCCGAGCCCGACGAAGCTCTCGGATCCAAAGTCGGTCATCTTGTAGACGTTGCCTGCCCAAATCGGAAAGTGGAGGCCATGCGGGCAACATTCTGTGTTCTGAATGCGGAAATGGACACTCTGGATTGAATCCTCACAGTCCCCCTTGAAGTTCCTGTAGTCTGATCTATCGAGCATTCATATGACAACAAAGGACTCATCATGGTTTAGCCATTATGCACGAGAAATTCATGTTTGAGAGGACTTTGACACTGCACTGCAACTGGGTCTCAACTGGTTTCTAACATACTACAACTACAAAATGACTAATAACAGTCACGATGTAGTCATTGTTCACCACTATGACTGCATTCCATAGTCACTGATGACAGTGGAAGTCTGCTCTCTCCGTGCATGCTCAGAGTTGTTTGCATGTGCCGTGGCACATAAAAGTTGGAATGAATTCTAGGAGATACTCTGGAATCTTCTTGAAATATTCCAAGGACCACTGTGCTCCCAAAAAAAGGGCAGAGATCGACTACAGTTGAGACTATGAAAACAATGAAAACGCATGTCACAAATTACCCTAAACCTCAAGTCATACAAACAAGTTCTGCACGTCAATGAAAGCGCTTTGGATCACTTCAAAAACAAAGACATGGAGAAGATGCTACACATCATGAGCTGCTTCTTATACCGAGAACATGGAGATCTCAGAAAAAAAAAAAAAAATGCCAGTCCCCAACACTGTTGGTGAAATGCAATTGTGAGGTATGATTAATTTCCCTAATTGGGAATGATGGACCCCTGACTAAGATCAATTAGACATGCACTGTCATGAAGAAAAATGTCTAATCAAACTACAGGCTGCATTAATTACCATATCCGGAGATGATGTCGAAGCCGCCTTTTCTGAAAATCAGCAATGAGTGCCCTTGCTTGCCACCTCCTCAACCACGGAGTCGCTTCACTAAAGGGGCGGCTGCATTATCATGTGGGTCATTTTCCTCTCCCGTTCGTCTTCTTCTCAAAGTCCCTCAGTTGCTCTTTCTGAAGAACTGGTTCTCCATCACGCTGGTCCGTTGCTCCACAAGGGTGACACGCGAAGCCGTTTGGTGGAGTTCGTGACCTCACATGCTCTCGTACAACACCCACTACAGGTGAGTCTGGTAGCAACTAGAAGTTTCAATTCAGTAGAGTGAAGGCATTGCAACCTGTCACGCATGGAAGAGGGCGCGCAGGCAAGTGGAGAGGACAAGAAGTGTGAGTACGAGCGTCTTTGTGACAAGCGCATTGCGGTGCTTGCACACGTTGTGAGGCCTGCGAAATTGGCAGTCACGCGTGCCGTAGGTGACCTGTAAGCCCTTGTTTTTCAATTTCGCGAACGCAGTAGGGTTCTTTGCAGTGGCGGCGGCGAGGTAGCTTTACGTAGGACCCAATGCATATATGTTCCTCGAAATTGGCATTCAATTACTCTGTAGTTCCTTTAGAGTTGTGTTGTAGTTGTACTGTATGACTAGGAGGACAGCTGCAGTTGCATCATAGTAACATCGTAGTCGTAGAACAAGCGCCCAGTGACTAGCATTTAATTTTTCAAGGAAACGGCGTTTGAGCACCATGTAGCATATGCCAATCTAGGGTATGACAGTATATATGTATACGAGGTCAATGACGGCGCTGGAACCTTTAATTCAATTCCGAATTCTCGCTTGTGGCATGACAGTGTTTTTCTATAATATGTAGTAACTTGTACAACAGCTTCATCACTGAGTCCTGTTTTCAATAATTGCATCTTCATTTCTGAACCCTAACATGGCGCCTGTGCAGAAGAAACTTCCACTCAAAGAAGAAGTCTGCAGTAGAAGAAGCGGACCTTGCGAAGGTGCGGTCCCCCCGGCGGAAGAGTTTAAGACTGGAGGGTGCGAATTGAGAGTGTCGTAGCACAAGAAAGCACAATTCTCCGAGTAAGCGTTTGAAAATGACTAAAAACACTTTTAGGATGACTCGTGTATCGTTCCCTAGAGATTTTACTTGTAGTTTCCTGAGATGGACCGGATCAGGATGCGGAAGCCAACCGAACACACTCAAACCGGATCTGAGACCGGAAATGGTTTACTCTCACCAACTGTTACTACACCAGTTTCCTCTCAAATCCCACAATCAAAACATCACACCCAAGTAAGGAGGAGTGTCATAATCCTGTACCTCTCCCTATTCGAGCAAATCTTATCCTATCCAACTAGTCGTACGCGAAATCCGGAAGGAGTGTCATAATCATGTGGCTCTTCCAGATCCGAATCCGTATCTAGCAATTTTCCGTAACCAAGTATGAAGTTTAACCTCTATGTCAAAGGGGTCCGTTCTTGGGATTCTGGAAGGACACGTAAATCCTACCTTTCAAAGTTTTAGAGTGACTGAAGTTTCACTTTACACAATAAAACACAAGACACACACTAGGCAGCAATTATTCCCTCACAGCTAATCTGGATGTGAATCCAGTCCAACAGGTCATGCAAGGAATCCTCACCAACCTCTCAATACTATAACGACAGATTCTGTCAAGGCCAAAATTCCCTAGGCAGAGCCTGGAACCGGATAACTGGAAGGTTCAACATAAAAATCTGATTCGTACTTCCGGAAACAGCAGGACCTCTCAGCACTTCAATTGTCCTAAGACTGGGTACTACCAGACCTCATTCAATCTAGGAGTGGCTATCCCACACGGAAGTTCCTAAGGCAACCAGATCGCACTCAGATTCCTCCCAGTACACTCAATCCTCTTACAAACTCACTTTAGTTCCCGGAACTGGATCCTACAAAACCTGGGGACTCACCCTTTCTCTCTCTCCCTGCAAAACACAGATACCATCGCCAAGTGGTGATTCAACACCCCCAACCTACCAACACAATACCAAGACTTTTCAGGCTCTGGCACATGATAGAATGAATTCCAAACTTTGCTTAAAAGGGAACAGAAAACAAGACTGAAATGATGCCCCTGGCTGCCATCCAAAGCAGCCTCTAAATATCAACCCAAGGAAACCCTAAAGGTCCCAAGGGAATAAAGCACAGGTCAGGAGAATGACAGGTGTCATTCCTTATCCTCCACTTGTTGACTTTCCACCACCTGTCCATCCCGACAAAAGTGGATCTCAGATCCGACAAATCCAGATCCGGATGTCCAAGTGCATCCAACTCAAAATTCAAAAGCAGCTAACTAGTAGCTTCCTACCTACCAAAAGACTTAGGTTTTCGGTCAATTGACCTACGCCTAATCTAAGAAACTTCCTATCTACTTCTTAAACCGCTTAGGAGAAGGTTCCTCATACTTGGCGGATCCCTTCCTAGCTGGCTGGATTCTACTTGCTGATGCCTTTCCGCGAGCTGTCGCTTTCCCCTTGGATGGCGTCCCCTTGAAGCTCGCGGGAGAGATTCGAATCGTATCAGAATCTTCTTCTGATTCCACTTCCTTGTCTTCATCCGGATCGGATCCGGATTCTGACTTGCTGTCCGCTTCCTTAGAGTTGTCTGGCGACTCGTCCTCCTCTGATTGCTGATTGACGGGAGATGCATTCCTTGCCCGCTTGGTTGTTGATTTCTTCTTGATCGTGCTGTGCACCTTTGGTGATCGTCTAATGTCCGTGCTCTGGGGTGTGCCCATATCTGATCCGGACTTCCGGGTTTGAATCTTTTCTTCTTTCACCGCTTTCAGTTTAGGGGTGGTTTTTGCAGGAGTCTTCTCCTCCTCTGGCTTGCTGCGTTGCTTCCCAGATGCCAGTGTAGACATCTCTACTGTCTTTGAAGTCAAAATGTCCTTCCTTGGGTTGTCTTTCCCTTCTTGCTTCGGATCCGGATACAGACCCATGCGCGTAAGCACATCCAGGATCTCGTACAAAACCTTCTCCGTTGCCTCTGAGAATTCAGCCAAGACTGTCACTGACTTTACTGCTGCCTCGTTGCCTGCCTTGTGGATTTCCTCATCAAACATCTTGGCCTTGCTTACTATATCCTCGGAAGCCTCTATAAAGTAGTGGATCCGTTTCAGCGTCGTCCCTACCTCTAAGGAAAGCTTCTTCTCATCCTCACTCTGTTTTGTCTTCCGCTCTAACTGACGTTGGAGCAACTCATTCTCCTTTGTCAGTTCCTCAACTTTGTCTTCCCATTTCTGGGATTCCTTTGACCGGAGTAGGTCCTCTACCTTCTCTCCGAGTTCTGACACATTAATCCCTCCTAGTAGCCCACACACATTTCTGACTACTCCTCTCTCTTTGTCAACCTTCTCCCGAATCCTCCCGAGATCCTCAATCACTCTCCCCAGGGAATCCCGTCCTTCTGTTTCCGGATCGGCGGACCGTCTCTCTTCGTCCTGGGCTCCCTTTCCCTTTTTAGAGGCTGATATCTTCTCCAAATTCTTTCTCTTATGTGAGGATGACTTATTCTTTTCTGAAGACTCTCTCTCAGAATCCTCTTCCGTATCCTTCTCATCCTCACCTTCTGGTTTCCGAGGTGGAGTGAGATTCAACTTCACCATCGTGGCTGCGGATTTATACGCTACCTTCTCCTTACTCCTCAAAGTCCCCAGATGCTGATACAAGTGAAAGACGAAAGGACCAATGGAGGTGGCCTTGGTGTAGCCTATGGCGTGGACCATCTTTCTCACTAGATTCCTAATGATTTCAGCCCAGCATACTTTCCTCTCTCCGCTCAGTACTCCAAGAATTGTATTGGCCCAAGTTACAGTAATCCGGTTTGGCCTTTCCGGATACAGAATGGGGACCAAATACTCTAACAACCTCTTTTCCCTCGGGTCCCTACAATCTGCTACTGCGTAGCCATCCTTTGGGTTGGGAGGGTTCATGAATTTACCTTCCGCATATTTGTCAGTCCGGGATGCCAGCCCGTCCCCAGCACGCGGAAAGTCGTACATCTGCTTCCACAACTCCATCGTCCACTTGCCCGGAAGCGCTCAGACCGTCTTGATCCACTCGTTCGACTGTCGATCCATCAGCTCCCGGACCATGTTGTCGTCCCTCAAACTCCAAGGTCGACTCAGGAATCCGCTGCACCCCAGCTGACCCAGATCCGCGTCCAGTTGCTTCCTCTCCTTCTCATCCTTCGGAATCACCGAATAGACAGTCTTGAATTTCAGGTTTACAGAACCGCTCCCCTCCGCCTTTGCCATAACCCTCAGAGGTAGCGCTTACACTCCAGCCTCACTCTTTCTCGACTCAATTCTTCAGTAAACGAACCACTCAATTCATCACGGCAGGAACCGGAAACAGAGAGCACCTCCCTCCAAGCTCCAAACGCTCGACTCCACGCACTCCAACAAAATGGAAGACAAGAAATGAGAGTGTGGCGTGTAACCCCTCCCCTTCTCTTTTCTGTTCCAGCCACTCACCGTTAGGATTAGCCGTTTCTTGGCCAAGTATCCGTTCCTGCGGAATTCCCGAAAAATCCGATCGTTGAACGGGCCTCCGTCACATCTCACGAATCCGTCGGATCCAGAAAAAGTCCAGCTGGATGCCGATACCGGTTCCGTTGGCTCCCGATATATCTCCGGATTTATCTCCGTGATTTCTGCTTACTATATGCGGAATCCCGGATCTTCATCCGGTTCCGGTTTTCGGGTAGTTTTAGGAAACTTTTTAGGAGTTTCTTAAACTAAATTATCTATTTAATTATACAACCCTAATGACTAAGTCTTAATGTTAGTAAAGTCCTAATATGCCATGCCTGGAACCAAAAAAAAATATGTTAAGATTTGAATCTTCACCCAGATTTTATAGTAATATCCCCTCTCATTCATTTTCAGGTTTCCACAGAGAGGCTATGAAACTACGTCGGCAGAGGGCCACGATGAGCACAGATGTGGAGTCAGCCTCCGATGAGACGAAGACCTACGACAAGGCCATTGCAGCAGGTATGATGAATCTCGCAATTGTGTATGGACATGTTCAGGAGAAGGCGGCCGTGGGGGTCAAGCCTGCAGGTACTTTGGATTCTCGCGGTGATTACGCTCCTTGTAGCGAGATGAAGCGTAATAGGATTTAGGGTTTTCTAGGCGTGCAGTCAATCTGAATTCTGCGATTGTAGGGTTCTGTGTAGTACTTCGAAACCATTGTATGTAACATCAATGTTTAGGGTGCAATGTTGTGCGTGCATTCGGTAGGAAGGAGCACCGTCTGTCCGTCTCTGGGCGTGTTGAAATGTGAATTCTCCGATTGTAGGGTTTAGGGTATTTGTTGCCTGCTGTAGTGAACGTCACAATTTAGGGCGACATGTTGTACGTGGAGTTGCTAGAAAGGAACACAGTGAAAATCCTGAGTTCAAGTGTTTCAATTTGCATGCATTGGATGCAGGACACGCGGCCGCTGGGAGGGCAGTCTTTGATTCAGACGAGGACGACTTGCGAACGGAGGGGGATTCCGTTGACAATCGACAGAAGCGGCCGCAACTGCAACTTCCTCCGAGGTCCCCCGCGGTGGCACGTACAGCGATTGCGCCTCTTCAACCTGCAGCAAGCTATGGAAGCGGCTGGCAGTGGATGCCTGGCCAGCGAATGCCTGAAGCACCAATGCCGCTAGCGCCATGGAGCATGGGATCGTAGCCCCCTCCTCAACCGTATCAAGAGAGGTGGGACCTGACTTCAACTAGGGAAGCATTTGTAGATTCGGCGGGAAGAGCATCTCGGAGGTTGAAGCGGTCGTTGTATGATGAGGGCCTGAAGGAACGCAACAAGGGAGGCCGCAAACCTCACCAAATATCGGTGACAACAACGGGAGAAATTGACGCAGGGTGTGCCGGGAAGAATGCGTGGGACCGCTGCGTGCGAACATATGTGCTGCAAATTCTAGACATGTCGGTGATTGACTAGGAGAAGCAGAGGCCCGAGTGCGTGCAGAGATTGAGAGACGCCCTAGACAAAGACTTCCAGTACATTGGCAATGATCTTAGCATGTTGGGATTCAGGAATACAATCAAAAGATATTTGAAGACAGAGAGGTCATGGTTGAAGAGCCATTTCTTAAGTGGTGATGAGGAGTGCCCAATGCATGTGGACTCAAATCAATTTGAAAGGCTAGAGTCCTACTGGGGCACCGACTTGCAGCTCAAGAAATCTGCAACAATGGCACATGCGAGGAGGCAAGTCAAAAACTTCTCCATTGTGGGCCGCAAAGGGAAGGCTGGGAAGGAATCGGCACTAGTAAATGCATTTACTTTGGAATTTTGTATCTTCTTTTACGGTACTGGCACTGTTGTTCTTGTCTTCCAATTCCGCCATGCTGTTTTGTTTTCCAGTTATTTTGTGTTGGTAACTGCTTGTGAATTGAGTGTGGCACAGAAGGAGGGAAGGTCCACTAGCCCTGGCATTATAGAGGTTGTAGAGGACATGCAGACATTGGAATCCCAGCCAACCCATGCCTCTGTGAGATGAGGAGTCTGCTTTCTGTCATTTTCTTTTGCGTGTCAATGAGGTTGATGATGTACATTACTGTAGACGAAGTGTAGTCTCTTACTCATGTAAATGGTTTTCACACATCCTTGTTGTAGAGGAGTCTCATTGCACAAGGACAATTGAATTACAGTGGGCACCGTGTTTGGCCTTTGAGGATAGAATGTGCAGTGAGGCTAAAGTGGTCAGTAGCGCAGTTGTCATGTAGTTGTGCTCACTGGAAGTGTACAAGTCGTAACAGAGTTATACTGCAGACCTGCAGTTCCGTAGTCATTTCTTAGTACTGTCAACGTTTTCGTGAGTTGTAATAGAGTTGTAGTGCAGTTCCATAGTCATTTCTTAGTAGTGTCAACGTTTTCGTGATATGGTAATCTTGTAAATTCTGACCTTGCTTTTCTTCTGTGACGGCCGAGTGGAATAGGGTTTCACAGTTGGGGACTTCGCTCGAATTTGTGCAATAGAAAAGTTGCAGGCGGACTTGAAGGGGGAGTTCTCGATAGTGCTAGCGCGTACAACAGCTACCAACAATGCAGTGGAGGAGCTGAAGTCCATGTTCAACACGTACATAGGCACAGTGAAGGAAAAAAAAGGATGGCAACTTGTGTGGCTCGAAGTTAGGTTTGGATAACCTCTCATCAGTAGCGGTGCCGGAAGTGGCGGTAGCTGGAGTCATTCCCGAATCGAGCTGCAGAACCATGAGATTGAATGACGTACTTAGCAAGCCTGGCACTGTGCAGAATGTCAAGGGGGCTGATATTGTAGTACGATCCGCCGTTGTAGATCGCGCCTCACCTGCAAAAGCTGGAAGAAGACAAGAAAAATCAGTCATCGTGGTTCCAGATAACTCTTCTCCCGAGAGCTCAGGCGACGATGTCAGTCCTAAGCCTGAAGCGCATTCAATTTTGTCCATGCAGCCTGAGGACACAAATGCCACGGCGGTGGGTCCAAGCATGCCCCCGAAACGCATCGAGGAGATTCCTTCATCTCCAGCAAAGCTTGTTACTGTTGCACCCGAAGAAAAAGACCATGAGCGTGTTGACAACGCCCCGAAGAAGGCTGAATCAACTGGGAAGAGTTTGCCAAGTGACTCTGTCGATCCGTACTCTCTCATGCAGGAGGAAGATGTCGGGGTCAAAGTGTTAGGAAAGCAGGTGGAGGCAAGCGTTGCTACACGGAATCCTTCCCCTAAAAAGCAGAAGAGGGCTGCTAAACCGGCCAACAAGGTAAATGTAGAGGCAGCACTCCCTGATTGCAAGTCAGGTCAGGTGAGAGTTGCGTTGAATTTACGCATTGCGCCCATGCTTAGAAGGGGAAGGTCGAAACTGCTGATTTTCAACATACATGGGACGTTGTTGGATTGTAACCTGCACACGGAAAAGAACCCAAACTCTAGGATTAGGCCAACCATAAGAACAACAAAGAGGAGGGTAGTATTGAGGCCTTGGTTGCAGCCTTTTTTGGCAAGGTGTTTTGTTAATTTCTCTGTGGCATTTTGGGGCAGTAAGAGTCAGTTTTACATGGAAGAAATCGTTCCTACAATCATGGGCAGGCAGCATGGAGGACCTGAGTTTTCTCCCCTCTTCGTGTGGTCTCGAAAACATTGTGAGGCAGAGAAACTCGAAGGGGAGATCCCCACGGCGTGGGGGAAACCTCTGTCAAAAGTCTACGCTAAATGGCCACAATTCAGCCCGTCCAACACTTTGGTGATTGACCATGAGGGTTCCAGAGTGTCTTGCAACCCGGATGCGAATGTGTTCATCCCTAGTCCGTTTTATGTGGCACATTTGGAAAAACTAGGCGATGACAACAACTACTTGAAGTCAACCTTGTGGCCAACGTTGGAGGCCCTGTATGTCTCAACAGATATAACACATTTCCGATCCCGCGTGGTTGGAGTTGGGCCCGACAGCAAAACAAACAAACATGACTTGAATCTCTGTGAAGCCACTTCTGATCATGCGAACTTAGTGGAAAGTGAGGGGACCTGCAAACTACATGAACCCTATATTCAATCAAACTAGAGTATTCTTCGATAGTTGGAGTGTTAATTACCAAATGTGGAGGTCT
The DNA here is from genome assembly GCA_006891605.1 of Pleurozium schreberi. Lineage (NCBI taxonomy): Eukaryota > Viridiplantae > Streptophyta > Bryopsida > Hypnales > Hylocomiaceae > Pleurozium > Pleurozium schreberi. The sequence goes on along the minus strand of VACF01002555.1, from coordinate 11,587 downwards.
ACAATTTTCTTTTACCCCGTTCTGGTCAGTACTATGACTTCCTTGTACTGAAATCCGACGCTAATTGAGTAAGCAGTACTTCTTTGACTTCCTATGATCCTTCTTCTCCTTGGCAACGGTGACTTGTTATTCCACGCGTGCTTTATGGTTCAATGCAGGTGCCCATTTTTCCTAAAGTTATCAGGACAGATTTGTGCTTTTGTAAGAAAGAAACTACGTGAAATCCTGTACTACTTTGTGGACTGAGCATCTAACTTCCTCCAAAGGTGCTCCTCAGCTCATATCCCTGACTTACCTTGGTTGCCTTTTCCTTGCATGGCTTGTAATGCTTGAAGGGTTCTAGTTACCCTTTCAGCTCATAACAACTAGCCCATTGACTTCACCAACATGCCATCCGCCAATTGGCATTTGCATCTACATCCTTCAACTACAACAATACTTGGATACATGGGGAATTCAAATGGTCTTCATGTATTCATGCTCCCCAACTGAAATAAGATGGCAACATCCATGCATATGCAATGTTCTTTTCTTTGAGCCTTTTCTTTACATCTGCTGTAAGATTGTATGGAGCTCTTTCAAGAAATCTAGAACACAATCATGAAGTGTACTTGTATTCCTTCAAAGTTTTTGCATGCACATCGGTTATTTTTATTCTGAAGCGCTCAAAGACTCCCTAAGTGCTGTAAGGGCGAGCCCGCAGCTCCTTCCTCCCTTGTCCTGCTGCGCCATGTCACTCCTAATAGTTTTATCTGCTCCTTACATAGAGGGTTCAGTTTAAGCAACGTTGACAACTCTAACAGTAATCTGACTCCCCAGGTCCTGAATCCACTATTGCATCACATCAACTTCTCATCTAAATGACCATTGAATTGCGGTCATGTGCTCCTCGACCTCCGTGCAATTCACAGCCAAATTCCAATGTATTCCTACGATTTGAGTCTTCTTTGCCCCATAAGCGACTTCAAAGATTTCTTACTTTGAGCTCCTCTTCACTAGCGAAGGACTCTTTCTGAATCTTCTTCCTAACTTCTCTTCACCGTCACTCTAAGCTTCACTGCAGTGAAGCCCATTCTTTTTTAGATAGACGAATCCCGCAGCCTCTCCACGGAGACATCACAAACCTCGAAAAACGACTGCTCATGGACATTTAATGGTTATTTACAATGAATGACGAACGCCTTTTCAATTTCCATAGTCCGCATTATACCTTGCTATACTTCTACTACTGCTTCATTTTCCTTTTCTGTCCTCGTACACCACAGTATGAATCCTGCTCTTCCTCCAAAAATAGCAATCCGTAGGAAAAAAATGCGTACTAAATCTTTTCATACTGCAAGTAATTCCATACCGTCATTGAACTTTATTACTCTCCATTTGCACATGTACATATGTCTAGTCTTCCACAAAATATGTCTCTCATCTTCATTGGGCTCCCAAAAACGCCATGTTACAAGGTACAAAAATTTTCTTGTCGTGTCTACGCTTTCACTCTTCTCAAATAGTGACTACATTTNCTTTTCTTTACATCTGCTGTAAGATTGTATGGAGCTCTTTCAAGAAATCTAGAACACAATCATGAAGTGTACTTGTATTCCTTCAAAGTTTTTGCATGCACATCGGTTATTTTTATTCTGAAGCGCTCAAAGACTCCCTAAGTGCTGTAAGGGCGAGCCCGCAGCTCCTTCCTCCCTTGTCCTGCTGCGCCATGTCACTCCTAATAGTTTTATCTGCTCCTTACATAGAGGGTTCAGTTTAAGCAACGTTGACAACTCTAACAGTAATCTGACTCCCCAGGTCCTGAATCCACTATTGCATCACATCAACTTCTCATCTAAATGACCATTGAATTGCGGTCATGTGCTCCTCGACCTCCGTGCAATTCACAGCCAAATTCCAATGTATTCCTACGATTTGAGTCTTCTTTGCCCCATAAGCGACTTCAAAGATTTCTTACTTTGAGCTCCTCTTCACTAGCGAAGGACTCTTTCTGAATCTTCTTCCTAACTTCTCTTCACCGTCACTCTAAGCTTCACTGCAGTGAAGCCCATTCTTTTTTAGATAGACGAATCCCGCAGCCTCTCCACGGAGACATCACAAACCTCGAAAAACGACTGCTCATGGACATTTAATGGTTATTTACAATGAATGACGAACGCCTTTTCAATTTCCATAGTCCGCATTATACCTTGCTATACTTCTACTACTGCTTCATTTTCCTTTTCTGTCCTCGTACACCACAGTATGAATCCTGCTCTTCCTCCAAAAATAGCAATCCGTAGGAAAAAAATGCGTACTAAATCTTTTCATACTGCAAGTAATTCCATACCGTCATTGAACTTTATTACTCTCCATTTGCACATGTACATATGTCTAGTCTTCCACAAAATATGTCTCTCATCTTCATTGGGCTCCCAAAAACGCCATGTTACAAGGTACAAAAATTTTCTTGTCGTGTCTACGCTTTCACTCTTCTCAAATAGTGACTACATTTGTGTCTTACACAAAGTTGAATTTGACTACAATGCAAATACTCATACCTCCCTACTTCTGCACGCCCACATGTCTTGGAGTGTTTTATCTCCTAGTCCTTGTACTTCCTGGCCTATTCTTCAAAACTTCCTCCTCACTGTCCGCTCTCTGAATTTGTCTTCCATGTTTCCAAACATGTACGTAATGACATCCTATGTTCTGCAGGCTTGAATWCTAAGAAACTGTGACACACTCATGGATACATTCATTAATGGTCTCCATCATCTTTGGTAWSCARCAAGCAACSCAGCTSAACACTCTSTGCACAAYCTTCACTTTTCGCACTACATGTGCTGCCCTGAACTGATGAGTGTGCATCTGCAATTTCTATATGACATGTGCGAGAGCTGAGCTTCCTCTTTGAACGCCTCTGAAAGTCACAACTTTGTACCTTACTCACCCTTTGAAAAAAAAGAACATTGACGGCACTTCATCAGTTCCATGTGCTCATATTAGTTTAAATAAACTTTTACATGAGGTACAGTCATGAACCCTCACTCAAATCTTGATACCTGACTTGAGGTTTCTGTAAACAATTTTAGTCTTCTGGATACGTGCTGTGGCACCCATTTCCTTGCCAACTGTGCAAGTTCAAGACCATCATCCATACTCGGCACACCTAACYTCCTCAATGCCATATATGCTGGAACGTTGCTGCCGCTCTGCATCATGCCCATCAACCACAGTAACAGCACTCCGAGAAGGTTGTTGTCCTCTCTCCCCGAATATTTTTCTACATGCATGACGTTCAGAGGCAGATTGAGGTATGTCTTCTCCACGGAATCATCAATGAGGAGCGTATTCTGAGGAGAAGGCCTGAAACCTGTTCGCTGTTCTACTGTGTTTTGTCGCTGCCAAACCTTCTCCGCAAGGCATTTGAAAAAGATGGGTTTATGTTCATTGAGAGGATCCCTCAAGGCGCGCCCCTGGCCATCCAACACCATCAAGCATGCCGACTGACCCATGACATCTATAGGCTTYATRTRGGGCCGTAATATATGCGCCACAATGTCACTTGTCCTACGGTCTTCCATGCTGCTCCATATTAGAACGTGGAAGTGTAGAAATAGTTTTGACAAGAACTCTTGCAATCTAGGGCAAGGCTAGTCACCCGACCTGCTACTCTATTCGCATGATGCGGTATTAGCTCATTCTGACAAGGATTTTTCACGTGGCACAAGACACCATTCACATCTACGACCACGAACTGTTGCTTGGAAGCAGGGTTGTTCTGTCGAACGCGTTTTCGGGTTTCGGTGTCAAGTTGTCTGTCTGACGTTGCATGTCGAGTATGTCGAGTGTCGAACATGCGCGACAAATTCGAACGTGCCCACACCCGCAATCGCCCAAATTTTGGAAATTCTCTGCCCGACGGGCAGATATTTTCATCCGACATGGAAAGCCCAAACCACGTCAGCAGAGGCAACTGCGGGTTGTGCGACCGCGGGTAGGGGCAACTGCGGGTCCAAAAAGGCGACTACGGGTAGGGGCGACTGCGGATGGCGAAAGGGCGACCACGGGTGGTGAAGAGGCGACCGCGGGTGGTAAAGGGGCGACCGCGGGTAGTGAAGGGGTGACCGCGGGTGGTGAAGGGGCGACCGCGGGTGGCGAAAGGGCGAGTGCGGGTGGTGAAGGGGCGACCGCGGGTGGTAAAGGGGCGACCGCGGGTAGTGAAGGGGTGACAGCGGGTGGTGAAGCGGCGACCGCGGGTGGTGAAGGGGCGAGTGCGGGTGGTGAAGGGGCGACCTCGAGTGGTGAAGGGGCCAGTGCGAGTGGCAAAGGGCGATTTCAAGTATTCAAGTTTGATTGTTTGAGAGGATTCTTTAAGAAATTTAATAAAAAGTACATTAATGGCTTCTTTATTGCTTCAACACAATTCATTTTTATTTTGAAAATCAATGTGACAAATGATACTAAATGCAATGATTTTTGAAGATTTCAAAAATTGAATGGAAGAGATCTTAAATTTTTATCTACTATTCTTTGTGATTATAAAATTAAATTCACAAATTAGAGTTTAGGGTTTAGGGTTTAGGGTTTAGGGTATAGGGTTTAGGATATAGGATATAGGGTTTAGGGTTTAGGGTTTAGGGTATAGGATTTAGGGTTTAGGATTTAGGGTATAGGATTTAGGATTTCGAGTTTCGAGTTTCGGGTTTAGGATGACCAAGAGAATTTGAGGTTCAAGGTCCTAACATGCATAAGCCCAATAAATTTATGACTTTCCAAAATCTACTTTACAATTTCTTAAATGATTTATGTTATGATTTTTTAAAGATCTATTGTATTTGAGGCTTGTTTCCAAGAGCACTGAACAAGCATTATTTCTTACACTAAAATGAAAATTGAAAATTGAAAATATTGAGTGGATGTTTAAGTAAATGCTTTTATAATAATAATTCAAAATCCGTAAAGACTTTGCCAAATAATGAATTATTTGTTTTTTTGAATTACAAAGAAAAAATTTCATTTAGAGATTTATGCAAGAGCTTCTCTATTTATTTTTGAAACATTAAAAGATCTCATTCTAATAAAATAAAATCTTACCACATGATCTAAACCAAAAGGAGTATAAGATCCAATGGTTAGATTTAAAATATATATTTTTTTCAATTTCTTAGATAATAGCATTAGAAATGACATATTTGAATAGTAAGACAAGAGGTCGCCCCTATCGCACTCGCCCCTACCCGAGGTCGCCCCTATTGCACTCGCCCTGAACCCGAGGTTGCCCACACCCACGGTCTCCTGCACCCGAGGTTGCCCTTATCCGAATGCGCCCTGGTTTTTGCCACGTGGTTGCCAACTGGCAGATACGTGGCGAACGGGCAGGGTCAAAATTTTTATGGGGCAGTCAACTCGACATTGACTCTATTAGACGGACGAAGAGGTCTACTTGACGTCAAACGTGTCGTGTTTGTCGAGTTGTCGAGTTGTCAGGGCAAACAACCCTGCTTGGAAGGGCTTCGTATGTAGGATGGTATATGACCAACCATATCTTCATTACTCTTTATCTGGTTGTTGGAAGCTTGAAGCACACAAGCGGTCTTAGATCACAATTTTGACAAGAAGAGATTCAATTTAGGGATCTTTGTTTAGAAATGCTTTACAAGTCCCTAAGAATTGACAATTCGTGACGAAAAATGAAGCAACTCATAGTATTGGCTATTTCTCTGCATTAGGCAGCCAATTTTGCCAAACCTTCCGCCTTCAACAAGATTCACAACTTCTTCACTTACATCCTTCAATAAGCATACATTCCTGAATCAAACTTTAAGCATTCAGTAGACTACATTGCACAACCTTCATACATGAATTAAATCCACTCAAAACATTCAGTCCACAAAATCAGAGTCAGTAGGTCAATTGAAAAAAAACTCCTCATCTCACGCTTCCTTTTTACAACTCTGTCTACAAGAGTGTCACTTGAATAGCTCCTATTGTACTCCTTGACACAAGGCTCTAGTTTGCCATCACATAAAGTTCTCTATATCTCTAGACATTTGCCACTGTCTTCGCCCTTGTAATATGAGCCTCATCTTAAATCCTGTAAACATTAACAATTGCCTGGACATTACTATACTTTCAACTACTACAAGCATAATAAAAGTACCAAAAAATTGTGAGAAGGATGGAAATAGAGAATGACAATGACAAACAACACGCACCTTTCTCTTCAAGGGGACTTCCCCCATCTTCGGGGGGGCTTCCTTCTCATGCACCGCTGCCTGCGTTGGATTGCTTGGCAACATACATTCCTGTTACATACGCCAKAGTATGAAATTAGATTACTGATAACCTTCAAAAATAAACATACCACAAAAGCACTACATTACTGCCTAAGGGCCTTACTTGAGTTGCAACAACAATGGAATCCAAGTCCATTGCAGGGACTTCCATAGTCTCTCCACCTAGGGTTATTGGACTGCCGTGCGGAGGGCTCCTAGAAGGAGAAGGTACCGGAGCTGAGGTTGTGGATATGCCAACATCCATCCCAAGGCTGAAGTTTGGCGTAGAAGGCACACTCACAGATAGTCCACCAGTAGGAGTGCTGGAGTGGACTGAGGAAATTGGGCTAAAGTCGACATCACTAGAGTCCGAACCTCAACTTGCAAGTCCTCCTTGTATCGCTTGTCGCGTTCTTCCATTCGCCTCTCCGCATCCAACACGAGCTACTGTGCAGTGTCGAGCTTGTTGAGGAGTTCTGCTCTCTCAGTCTGCATTTCAGCCCTCTCCCTGTCAAACCTCCTCTTCATCCGCTCGGCTTGTCTCTCGTATGGGTACATGGCCGGACCGGATGAGTTCCAATGGGCTGGCTGAGGGTTGTTCTGTCAAACGCGTTTTCGAGTTTCGGTGTCGAGTTGTCTGTCTGACGTCGCATGTCGAGTATGTCGAATGTCGGACATGCTCGACAAATTCGAAGGCGCCCACACCTGTGGTCGCCCAAATTTTGAAAATTTTCTGCCCAACGGGCAGATATTTTCATCCGACGTGGAAAGCCCAAAAAAGGCGACTGCGGGTAGGGCGACCGCGGGTCCAAAAAAAGTGACTACGGGTAGGGGCAACTTCGGATGGCGAAAGGGCGAGTGCGGGTGGTGAAGGGTCGCCCCTATTGCACCCGCCCCTACCTGAGGTCGCCCCTACCCGCAGTCGCCATGTACCCAAGGTTGCCCACATCCGAATGCGCCCTGGTTTTTGCCATGTGGTTGCCAACTGGCAGACATGTCGCGAACAGGCAAGGTCAAAATTTTTATGGGGCAGTCAACTCAACATTGACTCTATTAGACGGACGAAGAGGTCTATTTGACGTCAAACGTGTTGTGTTCGTCGAGTTGTCGAGTTGTCCGGGCGAACAACCATGGGCTGGCTCCTTCTCCACGGAGTCATACTTCAAGTCCAGCGTCATCACGTCGATGGACTCGGATATAGTATTCGTGAATGTGGTTCCCAAGCAACTGGCCTTCATATCCTCCAGTTTCATCTTCGATGGCTTCTTCTCTGGTTCATTCTCCAGAGGCACTTCCCCGGAGTCAATTCCCTTCGTCGAACCATCTACTGTCCGCTTCAGAGATAGGCGTGCTGGAAGGTCGTCCTGTATAACCTCCATGCAGTCCATGTCATCCTCATCTTCCGCCTCTTCCCCACGCCCTCCGTCTGCTGGTTTGTCCGCTCCGCACCCCCTCTGTTGGGATCCTCCCTCCTGTTGCGCCCATCATCACCATCACCTGTGCCTCCTCCACCCTGGCTTGTCGCAGCATCCTGCTGAAGTCCCTGCCCACTCTCAGCAGGACGGTCGGACGAAGTCTGGCCAACACTGCCGGCAGTAGGCACTCCCTCATTTCCTAAATCCATGCTCCCTCCTGCTGCGTTTGCAGCAATTCCGAAGTCCGCTTTCTCCCGGACAGGGTCACCTTCCTCTTCGCCCCCTTGGAGTGCTACAGCCTCCACACTCTAAGGACCCTGACCAGCGCACGCAGTGGCATCCATGTGAAGCTCCATCATGAACTTTGATTCAGGGATCATCACATCTTCAAGCACCGTTGATCCTCCACCTGCTGCATCACCAACCGCACCGTCTAATATAACACCCTTCGTCTCTTCGACGGCGGCTTCTGACTCGCCATAAAAGTTCTCCAAGCCATTATTTAAGAACTCCCAGCCAGACATGTCCAAACCGGGTGCCTGACCTGCTAGTGACTTCGAGGGTGAAATCCTGACTTCCCAACCAGAAGCACTCGATTGGATTCCCTGAACAGCGACTGACTTATTTGTCGAAGCCTGATGCACGACATCTAACAGTGCTCGTCTGCGCCCATCTACCAAGTCACCATCGCCAGAACCCTCTTCCTCATTAGGATCATTCCGCCTGTTTGGTGTCCCCAATCTTACATCCACTTGCTGCAAATTCACAGCTTGAAACTGTGAAAGGAAAAGTGATTCGGACGCCTGCATCTGAGAAGCTCCAACCTCTTCTAAACGAGCACAAGGGAGACGATCAAGAATCTCCAATTCAAGAGACTCTGTCTCGTCATCTAGACACAGACGGCGCTTGGTTCCCCTACCCAGTAGCGAGACAGGTGACTCCTCCAACACTTGCGTATTGTCTTCTCTCTCCAGTTGACTGGCACTGTTAATCGCTATTTCGTCAGCCCCTCCTGGCTGCTGCGAATTCTGTGTGCGTGATGGTCCGAGCTCTTTAGAAGTGGGAAGCTCTCCCTCAGCGTGTGCATGTACTTCATCGCCCTGCCCACCCTCAGTACTCTTTTCCGCGGTCGGCGCAGCTTTAGCGCCCATCTTCTCCTTGCTCTTGTGCCTTGCATCAAAAAGGTCTTCCAACTTACAAAACTCTTCCGGGATGTAATTTGGCGTACAAATCCGAGCTTCACCATCCTGTGCTTCATCATCCTCCACGTCTTCGCCCTCTTCGTCGTCTTCTTCGTCCTCTTCTTCGTCATCGTCTCCTTCTTCGTCTAAGCCTTGCACGGGTTCATCCTCGTTCCCCCCTTCATCGTCCTGGTCATCCCCTTCTCCACCTTCGTCCTCCTCCTTGTCGTCGTTGCCACTGTCCTCCTCCGAATTCTCGACAGCATCTTCGGCAGGGGCAGACTGACGATGCCTCGCCCCTTCCTCCGGATGAACACGCCCCTCCTCCGCGCAATCTTGCGCCAGTACATGCCTGTCTCTAGAAGCCTTGGAGGCTGACGTAGTGTGCGCAATCATGGCCCGCGACGTCGACCTGGAACTCACATTCGACCTTGACTCTGAAACCTCCGACGAACCAGAGCCTGGCGCTGCCTCCTGATGAGACCCATCGACGGCCTCCACGACCCGAGTGAGCTGCCTCTCTACCTGCTCATCCATTTGAAGAGAACTCTCCCCAGCGCGCGCTACCCGATCACCCCCACAGACTGCCCCGTCTTGCTGTGAGATCGGTTCAATCGGCGGCGGCTCTCTTATCTCCTTTGTAGAAGCGGGGTTGGTGGTGACGGGCGGCTCAACGTCTGCTAATGCGCCTGGTCCAGAAGCTACCGGAGTGGTACGCTTCGTACCCCGAGGCAGCGCGCTTTCCACAACTCTGCGTTCTTGGGGTCGAACTCCAGCGAGGCTCTGCATGATTGTCGTCTATACCACCGCCCTCCGAGCAGGAATTCCCCGAACTCTTTGAATGCTACGTACGTTTTGTGGCCTAGGAGCAGCGGCTGCTACTGCACGAGCGCGAGTAGTGGCTGCCTGTGCAGGCACAACATCCGCTTCAGCACGTACTGCCGCTCCAGCCGTAGGAATTATTGTTGGGGATGGCTCGGAGTTTGCTTCACAAATTGCAAGGTTCGATGTCTCGGCTGCAGGGCTCGCTTCTTGAACCACATTGGCAACGACCGTTGCTGCCGACTCCACAGTGCCATTCATTGTATCCATCAAAGCCTTCGTTTCCTTCAGAGCATCAGCCAATGTCCTGGCGCTCTGGTTGAAGCCTGTGGGAAAGTCTGCCACGAACGCTGCCATAGTTGCAAAATCCATCTGATTATCGACGAATTTGCTAACAGAATCCACCAGCTCAGAGTTTTTGTACTCGTCCACTGCGAGCTCTAGGAAAATTGTACCCCAAGCATTCACACGATTTGACACTTGCAAAGAGAGGTGAGTATCCGTTGCCTCCATGAATCTCACCGTCAGGAAGTCCAGCGAGTGCAACTCAGGCGTCTCCGACGAATCCTCGTCTGTAAGGGGCATCACCATGGGCACGAGTCTATATTTCCTAGTGCTCCCCCGCCCTGTGCCCACCATCTATAGTGCCCAGGACCTCTTTCCTAAAGAACGCTTCGGGTACAGCTGCACTCCTTGGACCGCTAGTGACGGGTCTGTACAGACATCTGGGGGAATGTACTCCAGGTCGTTCTTTAATCCCCGCGGCAGCTTTAGTGCACCAAGCTCAGCCATCTACATTGGTCAAACATGTAGTCAGCAAATTTACGGTGAACGCGCCAACACAAATCATTTGCAAGTGCACACTATGAACAATGATTGCCTAAGGTATACACACCTTAGCGGCCAAGGGGGGACTCCTGTGTTGTGGATCCGAGAATGGCTTCACCACTCGCGCGGTTCTTTTGGTTTGTGCCATGAAACCTGCATCACACAAACTCACGGTCAGCAATTTGTCAGGCATGTTCGTCTACAACCCCACAATTTGAAAGCCATGATAGACGAGGCAAGCAAAATGGATGAGGGCATCCGGGAGGCTCAACCCACTGACACTGTCTACACTTTCAACATGAAGTCTGCATTGTACAGAGCACCTACTCTTTAGAGCCTTAGTTATTTTTCACCAAACTCACGGCACTTTCATTCCCCTGTGACAAGGAAACCACTCTACGAGAGACTGGCGTCCGCTTGCTCACTACAAGACACTCAGATACCTTACCACATGCAAGTTTCTCAACAACCCCACAACCTCAAAGCCATGACAGACGAGGCAAGGAAACTGGATGAGGGCATTTGTGAGGATGAGCCCACTGACACTCTCAGCTCTTAGAACATGATGTCCGCATTCCAAAAATCTGCTGCTCTTGAAGACTGCCAGTTACTTTTCACCAAACTGACGCCACTCTCATTTCCCTGTCACAAGGTACCCAGGCTACAGGAGATTGGCGTCCGCTTGCTCACTACGAGGAAGACGCCTTACCAGACGCTTCGCACTTCAACTCTACATTTCCAAGACACGCTTGGTGCTTTGTGAGACATTCCTRCCGAACTCGGTCCACCCTCGAGTGTATGACGGGCGACAGAAAATCCCGCGGACTAAGCAGGCTGCCAACCAGGGAGGTGGCTGATCGACCTGTTGGCATTGCGTTTTCCCAGTGTGTAGAGCACTTGCCCTGCACAAATGGGGACGACAACTCCTAATTTCTAATAAAGTATTCAGCATAAAAAAGGAAAATTAAAAAAAAAATTGGGAAAAAAAAAATTTAGAATTACTGAAAACAAAAAATTATTCCTACAACATACTATGAAAAATACTAAGATGGTATACGAAGTTGTATACCATCAACGCCAA